>JBBPFJ010000471.1:51666-99453 GCA_037975025.1 Excoecaria agallocha
AACCAGAATCTTGAGCAATTCTTCATACCAACAAACTGGTGCTTGTAGACATTGGGTCATGAGGTAGCTCCTGATAAGGGTTACCTAATGAGAAATGTATTTCTTATAAATAGACAAGGAATGAAAGTGTTAGGCTTTCCCCCAGATTTATTTTTTTAAATGTTTTTAAGCTCTCCTGTAAATTTTAAATATTTAAAAATCCTTTTAGGGGTGTTTTTCCTCTTTTTCCTCTGGTAGCAAGGTCAAAATGGGTTTTAGGGGTTAAAAAAGTCAAAGTCAAAGTTAATGATCAAAGTTAAGGTCAAAGGGCATGAGTCACTCCCTTGAATCACGGATCAAGGCTATGACTCACTCCTAAAACAAATTCTACATTGGAAAATAGGGGAAAGAAATCTAAGGATTTTTATTTTCAAACCTCATACAAAATTAAATGCTTTGGGGAATATTTAAGCCAAAAAATGACAAAAATTGAGGGAGGGCTCCTCTTTCTCCTCTCTTATTTCTTCACGTTCTCTTACATACACACTCTGTTTCTATGAAACCAAGAATAGAGAGGGCAAAAAAGGAAAAGGAAGGCCAAAAGCACTGGGTTTCCTTGGTCTTTGGTGGAACCAACCTGAATGTAATATTCAGAACCCCCAAAATCAATTCATCCAGCATTAGAATTTGATTTTACAGTGAATATTCATTTATTCCTTATTTTCCTTAATTTTTCCATTTATATTGATTTACTGAATTTAAGCTTGCAAATTTTATAATTAATTGAGTTTTATTCTTATTTTACTCATTAATTCATGTTAATTAATCATAATCATGTTCAAATTCAATAAATTAATTAATTAGAGCTTACTATTCATCATCTTCTTTATTGGGTTCCAAACATTGATTTTCATATTTCTTGCTTTAAACTTTGTTTTTCTAATTAAAATAATGTTTTTCATGTGTTTTATTGAATTTTTTGGCCTTTTTATGCACTAAAATGATTAAAATTGTGTTCTTAGTGAGTCTTTGTTGATTTTCATGGTTTTTAGCATTGTTGTAGGGGCTAGAGTGTGTTTCTAGGTTGAGTCAAGATCTTGAGTCGGACCGAGTCACGTCCTGGGCCTGTGATTCAGCCAGTTGACTCGGGCATGACTCGCCCCTGCCCCTTTTCTCCTTTGCGCGTCACTCGCGCTGGTCGAACGCCTTGCATCGTTGTACACCACTCAATTCCCCTTTTTTTCCTTTATTTTATTCTTTTAATGCTACTGTAGATTGCCCAACTTCTACAATTAATTCATTTGCTTTTTGTTCCTTATTCTTTCAATTCACAACTGCATCACGTTTCTTCATTTGCCTTTTCAATTTGTATAATATATATGTATACATATATTATATTAGTTCATTACTTTAATTTATTTATTATGTATTTGTTAATTAATTATTTCTGCATATTTGTTGTTTTTTATTTAATTTATAATATATTATATATATATTGTTTATGTATTAATATCATATATTTATGTACTAATGCATATTATATTATATTATATTATCAATGTTCTTTTAATATATTTAATATTTTTTATATTTGGATTTGTTAATTAGCTTAATTAATTAATATTTGTAATTTATTTATTTATTTATTTTTATTCATATAATTATGCTTATATTTAATTTCCTTTAATTTAGTTACTAAATTAATTGCTATGTCTTTATTATTATTGTTAATTTTTACTTTATTTTAATCCATGTTATTTTATGCTAGGTAATTTATTATTTAATGTGAAATTACTTCCTATTTACATATTCATGTATTTATCTATTTCTTATTTATTTAATTTGTTATAGTAATTTAAATTATATTTTAATCTTGTTTATATTTAATTATGTTTATCATTATTATGATTGCTATTAATTTGGTTATTTATGTTAAATACACTATGTGTTTTTAATTAATTTTTTCCTTTTTATTATATATATATATATATATATATATATATATATATATATTATATATATATATATATATATATATCACATTTATTTAATGCTTTAGCATGTGGGTGCTTCTAATTGTTGCATGAATTTCGGATGCATCATGCATTTTATCTATTTTTGTCTATTTTCTTATATTAAATTGATTATCTATTTAATTTATTTAAATTAACTAATTATTTATCATTTATCATTTATTAATTTATTTCATTTAGCTATAATTATTATTTATTGTTTTCATTTATTTTTCTAGCATATGTGTGTTTATGTATACTGCATGAACTCTGGATACATCATGCATTTTATCTATTTCATATATTTTAGATTAATTACTTTTTTAAATTGTTCGATTTAATTAATTATTCAGTCTTGATCATTTGACTTAATTCATTATTAACCAATACTATTTTCATGCCATATTTCAATATATATAACACACATTCCGAGTTAGAATAGAGAATAAAGAGGAAGATTAGTCTAGGATTTATTTTATTTGATATCCACTTATTTATTTGGGCTTGTAATTATTTATTCCTTCACATTCCTTCATTTCTTGCAAAGCATGTAATAATAAAGGCTTTTTTGTATGCTTAAATTAAAAACAACACCAAAACTATTTCTATTAATTAATCAAGCTTTTTTTCTAATAAAACGGACCAATGTCCACTCTTTTCCAAACATCACACAAAAAGAGTTTCATAGATATGCATAAGGGAACCAATGTTCCCAATCCAATACATATCCCGATTTATATATGTCATGTTTCTCGTATTGATTATTATTCTTTCATGCCTTTCTTCATTGCAAATGATGTAATAAATGATTTTTTCGAACATTAACCCAAAAGACTCACTAATGATCTTATACAAAATTTAAGTGGAATTTTTCTATAATAAAAAGAAAAATGACCAATGTCCCAATTTTCACCCATAAAATAACATGTAAACTTAAGGATTTTATTTCTTTATGATCACAAAAGATTTTATATGTAAAATTAACTAGCACGATTCTTTTTCAAAATCTACATAGGCTCAATGCCTTCATTTTTATCCAAAATACACCTAAAATTCTGTCCTTTTTGTAAATATACATGTAAGGACCAATTTCCTCATCAAATGAACTCAACTAATTCTTTGATTTATGTATGATTTTTTCTTTACATTTATTCTTATGTTCTTTAATGCTTTCTATGCCATGCTTTTATAGCTTTCATATACATACTTTACAGCTTTCTAATATGCTTGAGTGCGCCTTACTTTTTTAAGCATGATAGCTCGTTTAAGAAAAATGATAAAATAAATTAATTGTTAAAACTCATTTATATAATGCTAACCAAATGTATAAATAAGAGTAAGGTCCCGACCTATCCCTTGTTTTCGCCTCCCAATGTTTATTGGTTGAAAACTCTATGATACCTACCTTGTGGTGCCCAACAAATGCCCTCATAAGTTGATTGGCAACAATGTCTTAGGGATACCCTTGGACACTATCTTATGCCTTTTTAAGGACCAGGCAGGGCATATATGGTTGCATCCTTATCCATTTCGAAGTGACCAGCCTTTACAAGTTAAATGAACCTTCATCCAGCCTCAAACCCTAAAAGTAGTCTTTTGAGAAAAAATTGGATTGCCATTGGGGGTTTGGCATATGGCACAGTGGTGACTTCACTGGGGACCATGAGATTTTTCTTTGAAAGTATCTTTGGTTAATTTAATATAAATGAGTTTAGAGATTAAGATGTTTTATCTCTTTACAAAATAAATTGCAATGTATTCATGCTAGGGCCTTAGAATTAAGTTAGGCATCCTTCTTTTAACCCCGATGTATTCCTAAAACATGACCTTACATTCACTCAATATAGGAAAGTGTTAGGAAAGACCACTAACCCAAGCCTCCTATTTTTTGGTATATCAAATGGCGACCTGATTGGTCGTTATGCTTAAGATGGGCTAGACCCATCTATAGAGACCACGTTCGGGTAGCCCTAAAGTTGTATCACCAAACCAAAAGTCCATGTAATGGTATAGACACTTCCACTAGGGTTTATGCACCATAATACATTGCTTGTGATATGGGCCTTTATGTTTTAAACAAATCCCAATAAATTTAGATGTTTGCTTATCAAAGGCTTTTATGCCTCGGTGGGTGCATATCAGTTTACTTGGATTGTTTAAATACACGATAGCCAAAATCTATTCGCATGCGCTTTCAATAAAGAGAGGTTATACTACCAATTTTTCACAATGCACCATACCTTTTATTGGGTTCCCTATTAACCCATGAGCTAATCCTACCTAAGAGAGAGATTGCATAAGCTCTTCTATGGGAGCAATAAGGTTAGGAGGCTTTTTTTTCTTTTGTATGGGTTTGATGCATACATGTGTATGCATCTCTAATAAAATAACAAAAATAGTAGTAATAACAATAGTTAACAAACAACATTCTTGTTTTGTATGCATAGTTTTGATGTACATACATATAATTTTATGTGTGCAATTATTTGCCATAACATGTACATCTCACTTTTTTCTACACAAAATTTTTCATGCATCATTCTAACCCTCTGATTTTTCAATCATTTTAGATTTGGCTAGGTAGTTTAGGGGTCCAAGTGGTTATTCCATCAAAGAGCTTTTACCAAGCTACATTAAGCCAAAATCAAAATCAGAGATAAATTTAGGTTTGACTGACATTTTCAAAGCAACTTCAGAGCACACAAAAATGGCAAATCTATCACAGATTAGAGTGTCTAATTCTCAAAAATTGGATACGAGGTTTGATGAGTTAGAAAGGAGAATAATGCATGTGATGGATGGAATAATGCTCACTCTAGTGCCACATGCCAAGTTGCAGCCCATAGTTTTTGCCATTGGATAAGTAGAATTGGCTGCTGCTAGGGTACCTCCATTAGCCGCTAAATTTTGGGGTGTGCATTTGAGAGTTTTGCCTACTATTAACATTAGGGGAAAGGCACTGATTATTTTACTAGATTAGTTAAGAAGAGACAGGGGCGCGTGCTTGGATATGACTTTATACCCAAACAAGTTGAAGATCTAGCAATAACACAAGCCTTAAAAAGTAAAGCATCCAGGACAGAGTATGGCTTAGAATTATGCTTAGAATTGTGGTTGGGAGATGTATCACCTAGAATTTTAGCATAGCCACCAGAGCAAGTGGAAAGGAAAGCGATAATTTGTCTCTTATAGCTAATTATTTTTTCTAACCTTTTAAGCCTAGGTAATTGTTAGGACTCAGGATCCTCAGCCCAAGCAAGCCATTCCATATGCAGTGGAGGCCCAAGAAGGAAGAGAGACCCACAACTGAAGCAACACTATTGATCCAGCCCAATAATAAGAATGGAGATTTACGATTAGTTGTGTTTTGATTCTGTCATTCATTATTTTCCTTTGTCTGTTGAATTAGTTATGAGAGAATATTGTGTGAGTAGTGTGAGCTGTGAATAGCGGGAAACCAGCAAACATTACTTAATGATCTATTCTTCAGTGTAATGGATATCATTGAGAATGAAAAGCTCATTCACACTTTCTCTCTGTGAATTCTTCTGATTCTTTCTCTTCTCTTACTCTCTTCTATTCTTCAAAAACCTAGTTCATAACAAATTGGTATCAGAGCCCGTTGATTTTTGTGCCATACTCTGTTTACAGTCAGTCTATGTCCTCAATTGATTCTCAAGAACCACTCATTACTTACAAACTGGTGAAGACCAAGAAAACCACAATGGGCGAAAACACACAAGCCAAGGATTTCGATGCATGAGGATCAACATCGCAGATTTGAACAAATGAATGAGGAACAGTAACGCAGGATGGGTGAGCTCGAGAAGCATTTTGAGATGATGATGGAGAAGATGCTTGCACAGGTTGCTAGCAGCAATCGCGCAAAAGACACAGTAGTTAGTCCCACTGCTCCCAACACCCCGATCGTGGGGAAATGGTGATTGTAGCAATGACAAACTTCACAATGAGAATTTTTCAATTAAAATTCCTAAGGTGGAGATTCCTCCTTTTGATGGGGAGAACCCCCGTAACTTTGTCAGGAAATGCCAAAAATACTTTCAGATTTATAACATTAAGGGAGAACAGAAGGTGGAGTTGGCGACATTGTTGTTTGGTGAAAAGGCTGATAACTAGTTGCAGGGTTGGTTGTTGTACCAGGAAGATATCTCATGGGATAAATTTGCTGAAGATCTCTCTGTGCGGTTTGGGGAGAAAACAGCTGCAGATGTGATAGAGGAATTTAATAAACTTCAACAGACTGAGGCAGTCATCCTTTATCAAGAGAAGTTTGAGGAGCTTAAGACTCTAATGTAGAAGGCCAATCCGGGTTTAGGGGAGTTGTACTTTATCTCTAGTTTCATTAATGGGTTGAATGATGAACTTCGACCCATGACCAAAATGTTTAGGCTTCAAACACTCAACCAAGCCTTTGAGCAAGCCAAGTTACAAGAACAATCAATTGAAGCCATCCTCCATAAAAAAAAAATTATACCACAAACCACCCCTTCCCATACGAACTACCTATCCTTCTCCACTACCACCACCTAAACCTTCCTTCGTCCCTACCAAGGCTGCTGATAGGACTGGACAGGAACTATCTAGGGAATTCAGCAATCATTCCAGCCTAATTGAACAAAGAAAGGCTGCTGGCTTGTGTTTTCAATGTGGGAACAGATTCTTCCCTGGCCATCAATGTCCAAACAAGCAATTGTTATCTATGCATGCAAAGGCAGAGGGAGATCTTTCTGAAAATGTCGAAGAAGTGGAGGTCGTTGGTGAACTCTCCATGAATGCCTTGACTGGTCAATCCTCTTCTAATACCATCAGGATGAAGGGTGTGATTAATGGCATGGTGTTGATTATCTTGATCGATAGTGGGAGTACTCATAGCTTCCTGGATTTTAGGATTGCTAATGCAGTTCAAGCTCCTATCACTATGGCCACTCCCTTATCTGTGACAGTGGCGAATGGGCATAAAGTAGTGAGTCGATCCAAATGCATGGCATTTCAATAGGAGATGCAGGGACACCACTTCTAATTTGACTTCAGACTACTGGAGCTTGGAAGTTATGATATGGTTCTTGGTGTGGATTGGATGAAAGGGTATAACCCAATATTATTTGATTTCGTTGGGGTGAAGTTAACTTCAATAGTGGGGGTACTCAAATCGAATTATAAGTCATAGTGGAGGAGGCAAACCTACAAATGATGAGTGGGAAGCTGTTCCATAAGTTACTCTCAACCCATGACTCACAGGAGCAATCTCACTTCTTCTCACTGGTGGTCACAACACCCTCTTCTCCATTGCCATTATCTCCTTGCCATCCACGATTACAACAGTTACTGAAGCAGTATGAGATGGTGTTTAAAACCTCGGATTCCCTGCCATCAGAGAGGATGTTTGATCATGCCATCAACCTCTTACCTGATGCAAAGCCAGTCAACATCAGACCTTACAGGTATAACCATTTCCAAAAAACTGAAATAGAGCACCAAGTTAAATCCATGCTTGCTGCCTCCATTATTAAACCAAGCCATAGCCCTTTTGCCTCGTCTGTGTTGTTAGTTAAGAAAAAAGATGGATCATGGAGATTTTGTGTAGATTATAGACAATTAAATGATATCACCATTAAAGACAAATTCCCCATACCTGTGATCGATGATTTACTGGATGAACTTCATGGAGCTAGATATTTCTCCAAAATTGATCTCACAGCTGGCTATTACCAAATTCGAGTCAATGACCAAGACACTCATAAAACTGCCTTTAGAACTCACCATGGCCATTATGAATTTAAGGTTATGCCCTTTGGTCTCACAAACACCCCAGCCACATTTCAAGCTTTGATGAACCATATTTTCCAGCCCCATTTGCGGCACTTTATCCTTATTTTTTTTAATGATATTCTAATATACAGTGCTACTTTTGAGGAGCAAATGTTACATTTGCAGATTGTTTTTCAGCTCTTACTCGATCATCAGCTTTATGCCAAGCGTTCCAAGTGCATTTTCTGTCAACCAAAAGTTGAATATTTGGGTCACTTGATCTCTGTCAATGGCGTTGCTACAGACCCTCACAAGGTTGACTCTATGTTGTCATGGCCATAACCTAAAACCTTGAAAGGATTGCATGGGTTTTTGGGTTTAACTGGTTATTATAGAAAGTTTGTGCGCCACTATAGGGTTATCGCCAAATCGTTAACTGACTTACTGAAGAAAGATGCTTTTCATTGGTCCCCAGCGACTGAGCATGCCTTCGAGACACTCAAGATGGCTATGTCCACTGCCCCTGTTTTGGCCTTGCCTGATTTCACTCATCCTTTTGTTCTGGAAACCGATGCATCTCATAAAGGGATAGGTACGATCTTGATGCAGGATGGCAGACCCATTGCTTTCCTCAATAAACCATTAAGCGTAAGGAATCAAGGGCTTTCTATTTATGAAAAAGAACTACTGGCCATTATCATGGCCGTCACTAAATGGTGTCACTATCTAGAGCATTCGGAATTTTTGATCCGAACTAATCATGAATCTATCAAGCATCTCTTGTCACAGCGACTGCATAATTACATTCAGCTCAAGGGGGTCACCAAGCTTCTGGGGCTGCGATATAAAATTATTTTCAGGAGAGGTTCCGAAAACCGAATAGCTGATGCTCTTTCACGAAGGGATACGGATGAGAGCGAACTTGCTATCATTTTTGTAGTCGTACCATTGTGGATCCAGGAAGTACTAGACAGCTATGAACAAGATGAGGTTGCTAAGCAGTTATTACAGGAATTAATGTTGGTTCCAACCTCGAAGCTGCACTTTGCTTTGCATGATGGATTATTGTGTTATAAGCGTAAGATTTATGTGGGCAACTCTGCTACACTCAAGACAAATCTACTGGCCCTGGAGGCATTTATCCACTCTTTTTTACTGGCCCCATATGAAGACCGAGGTACAGGAATGGGTCTCCTCTTGTGAAGTTTGTCAACGGTGTAAAGGAGAACAAGTTCCTTATCCAGGGTTATTGCAACCACTTCCGGTTCCTACAAATGCATGGACTCACATTTCCATGGATTTCATCGAGAAATTACCAAAGTCAGCTTGCAAGGATACTATCATGGTGGTAGTGGATAGGTTTACAAAATATAGCCATTTCATTGCCCTCCAGCATCCTTTCACTGCCGCTTCTGTAGCTAAAGTCTTCTTGGACTTTATCTTCAAACTACATGGAATGCCCTCTTCCATTGTATCAGATCGTGACCGCATCTTCACAAGTCTATTTTGGCAGGAGTTTTTTCAAGTTGCTTCAGACCAAGTTGCATCTCTCCACCTCTTACCATCCACAGTCTGATGGTCAAACTGAGCGAGTTAATTGCTGTATTGAAAATTATCTCAGATGTATGTGCTTCTATAAAACAAAATCTTGGTCCCACTGGCTTAGTCTTGCGGAATGGTGGTATAACAAACAACCATCACACTAGCATTAATATGTCACCTTTCCAAGCTCTCTATGGGTATAAACCACCCTATTTCCATTTCATCCCTCTCATCGAATCCTCCTCTGCTAATCTGGAGGCTTTCCTCCTTGAGCGCCAGTAGATGGCTTCACTTCTTCATGATCAACTACTGAAAGCTCAGAGTCGCATGAAAGACCAGGCTGACAAAAGGAGAACTGAGCGCTTTTTCTTAGTGGGAGATTGGGTGTATTTGAAGTTACAGCCTTATCGACAACACTCTGTAGCAGTGCAAAAATGCCTTAAACTCTCAGCTAAGTTTTATGGCCCTTTTCTTATTATAGCAAAGGTTGGTGAGGTTGCTTACGAACTGCAACTACCCCCCCCCCCCATTCTACCATCCACAATGTCTTTCATGTCCTTCTTCTTAAGAAAGCCATAGGTACTCACCAGCCAATGGCTTCCCTACCTATTATGTCTTCAGATGGAGTACCTAAGGTGGAGCCTTTGGCTACATTGGACAAAACGGGTGGTTGACAGGAAGGGCCAATCTGTCCCATAAGTTTCGATTCAGTGGACTACTTACATCCTGAGGAGACCACGTGGGAGGGACACCTCTTTTATTAGCTCATAATTTCCTGCATTACACCTTGAGGACAAAGTGTCTCTTAAAGGGGAGGGTATTGTTAGGACTCAGGACCCTCAGCCCAAGCAAGCCATTCCAGATGCAGTGGAGGCCCAAGAAGGAAGAGAGACCCACAACCCAAGCAACACTATTGATCCAGCCCAATAATAAGAATGGAGATTTACAATTAGTTGTGTTTTGATTCTGTTATTCATTATTTTCCTTTGTCTGTTGAATTAGTTATGAGAGAATATTGTGTGAGTAGTGTGAGCTGTGAATAGCGGGAAACCAGCAAACATTACTTAATGATCAATTCTTCAGTGTAATGGATATCATTGAGAATGAAAAGCTTATTCACACTTTCTCTCTATGAATTCTTCTGATTCTTTCTCTTCTCTTACTCTCTTCTATTCTTTAAAAACCTAGTTCATAACAGTAAGAGGCTTCATGATCTTAAAAAAAAGAGATTATATCAATAAGGGCTAGGTTAACAGTTGCCTTAGCTTCTTTCTGTTGGAAATTATTGGTTATATGCATCTCATATATAAGCAAAATTTAAAATTTTTTAACCAATAGAGAATGACAGAAAAATCTTTTTCTTTTAATTGTTCATTTAACCCTAAAATCCCTATCACTTGGATTTTTATAGTTAGGTTAAAAATCCAACTTCATAATGGGATTGGGGTCTTTAAAATTGCTGGAGAAATATTAGATGGGCTTCTGGAATTATTAATAATTTTTTGGGCTTAATTAAATCCAATTTAAATCCTTTCATAAAAGACTATGCATAAAACCTACAAACTAGGCCCTTCATGCATACACTAGGATTTAATTACCCAAATAAATTACAAATCCAACCAAATTAAATATGTGGGCTCTATAACGCGTATGAAATATATTTAATTTATTTGGTCAAATAATTAGGCCTCCAAGGCCTTCTATCTGAAGTTGGCGTGAAACCCTTCCTTTCGAGGGTTTTTGTGCCAAACTCAATTTTTTGGGCCTCCATTATTTTCTTTAATGGATCTATTAATTATTATATCAGCCCTATAACACTTATAGTCCAATAATAATTAATTATAAAATACAATATTTCAATTAGGTCCATTTTACAGAACATTTATAAGAAGTTCTACGAACAATTTTACTTGATCATAATTAATTAAACTCTTTAATTAATTATTCTATTATTCACTTCTCTATTCCCATAATAATATCCAATATTATTATTCTTGTCATTTTACCATTTTATCCTTTTCTCTATATTTGTGTGACCTATTGGGTTCCTGTCCATATTGGCAGTATAATATGTAATTGTGAGTTCTAATCAAAACTCACATGATTTAAAATTCTTTAAATAATTTTATCAATCCCTATTGATATTTATGATGCACTATTATACAAGTCATGATTGGCCTCTAGCTAGGAGTCATGACTGCCCAAATGTCAGGAAAGTCAAGTGGTTTGACTATACCCTTCCATAGAAATAGTTACCATGCAATTACTCCTTGCACCACTCTTATCTCAATTAGATTCTGAGTATAGATTTTTGTCAACTCATATAAATCTAATTATGTATGTTCTATTAATTTATCCATTGTTCCCAAAATTCCCTTCATGGATCCCTATCCATCTTGGTATATTATTCTGGCCAGAGATTCTCTAAACAAGGCAATTATAGAATCATGCGAGATAACTTTCCTTAATAAATCTGGGATGGTGAATCCTTTGTTAATCACTCAACTATCTTCAAGTAGGTCATGATATACCCAACCTCCTAACTATGTTCACCCCTAGTTGGAAGTAATCAGTTATGGAGTCAAAGTATACCACTTGCTACTTAAGATAACATCGGTGATCTCAAGTCTAAGGATACTTGCACAACCGCTATAAAGAGATTCCTCACTGACATAGATTTAATATCCATGTGAGGATTCTCTTTGCAGGTCTCCAATGAACTTTTTCTTCTAACAAGCATCCACACATTAGCTTTGATTATCTTCCATAATCACAGTTATGAGAACCACTGCTTGAACTATTCAAGAAGCATAACATGTGCTAGTCTGTCCGAATTAACAATGTCCTATCTTGTTAATTTTATGACTAGAGATATTTAGATATTAACACATTTACATGCAATAGACATCTCATATCATGAATACTTTCATGATTGTCTTTGCACTGTATTTATAATATCAAGGACTTTATTTATTAATTTAAGATTTACAAACTCATGCATTTAAACATAGCATTAATAAATGAATGATGCCTTTTATTAAGAATATGAATTCATACATATGAAATACATCCCTTTTACATGGGCTCTAGGGTATACTCTCTAACAATCTCCCACTTGCACTAGAGCCAATCACTCATATGTCTTAGACCTATGGTATTTATATGGTAATCGTGCTTTATCTGGGAAAGTGCTTTAGTGAGGGGATCCACCATATTATCATCTATGGGGATCCTTTCTATTTCTACATTATTTCTAGTTACTATTTCCCTTATAAGATGGTAGCGTCTGAGAGCGTGCTTGGATCTCTGATGAGACCGTGGTTCATTTGCTTGCGTAATGGCTCTATTGTTGTCACAATATAAAGAAATTGGATCAATAATGCTAGGCACCACTCCTAGTTCAGATATGAACTTTTTGATCCATATTGATTCTTTGGTTGCTTTCGAAGCAGCAATGTACTTAGCTTCTGTCATGGAGTCAGTAGTTGTTTCTTGTTTGGAACTTTTCCAACTAACTACCCCTCCTCCCATTATGAACATAAAACCAGACTGTGATTTACAATTATCTTTGTCAGATTGGAAGCTAGCATCTGTATACTTATTTACTTCCAAACTACCCTCCCTATATACCAAGAATATATCCCTAGTCTTTCTCAAGTACTTAAGGATGTTCTTGATAGCTACCCAGTGTTCCTCTCTAAAATTGGATTGGAATCTGCTTGTGACACTCAAAGCAAATGCTATATCTAGACGTGTACATAACATAGCATACATGATAGAACTAATTACAGATGCATATGGTATTCTATTCATGCTCTCTCTATCCTCTAGTGTCTGCGAACACATAGACTTAGAAAGTTGTTTCCCATGCACCATGGGTATAAACCCTTTCTTAGAGAGATCCATATTGAACCTCTTCAATACTTTATCTATATATGTACTTTGAGAACGACCTAGCAACCTATTGGATCTATCTCTATAGATCTTTATTCCCAAAATACAGGATGCTTCTCCAAGGTCTTTCATGGAGAATTGCTTGGATAATTATATTTTAATAGATTGGAGAAGAGAAATGTCATTTCCTATGATCAATATGTCATCCACATATAGAACTAGGAAGACAATTGCACTCCCACTGACCCTTTTATACACACAAGGTTCATCTTCATTCTGTGAGAAACTAAACTCTTTGATTGTCTCATTAAATCGTATGTTCCAACTCTTAGAGGCTTGCTTCAATCCATAAATGGATCTTTGAAGCTTACATACCTTTTTGCCATTTCCTGATGTGAACCCTCTTGGTTGTGTCATATACACATCCTCAGTCAGATTTCCATTCAGGAAAGCTATCTTCACATCCATTTGCCAAATCTCATAATCATAATGAGCTATAATGGCTAAAAGTATTCTTATAGACTTAAGCATCGCTATAGGAGAAAAAGGTTTCATCATAGTCAATACCTTCTTTTTGACGATAGCCTTTTGCTATTAAGCGAGCTTTATAGATAACTATATTACCTTCCATGTCGATTTTCTTTTTGAAGACCTTTTATTCCTTCAGGTGGTTGAGTTAAAGTCCATACTTTATTCTCATACATAGAGTCCATTTCAGACTGTATAGCCTTAAGCCATAAATCACGTTCTGAACTATTCAAAACTTCTTGATAGCTTGTAGGCTCATTGTCCTCTACTACAGTTATGCCTCTATCTGAGTTTATGTGAAATCCATTTTTCACAGGGATAGAATGCATTCTAGTAGATCTTTTAGGGTTTTGTGTATAATTAGGTTCAACTGTAATGTCATCATTATGAAATTCAATCTCGGGTTCAATCGGTTGTTCTACTTTTATTTATGGGTCTTGAACTTCACCAAGTCAGTTTTACTCCCACTATCCTCTCATAGGAGAAATTCTCTTTCCAAGAAGACAACATGCCTTAAAACAAACACCTTTTGTTCTAAGGGATGGTAGAAATAATATCCAAACATTTCTTTTGGATATCCCACAAATAAACATTTGTCAGACTTAACATCTAGCTTGTCTAACACTGTCCTCTTCACATAAGCAGGACAATCCCATACTTTCATATGAGAACGTGTGGGTTTTTTGTTATTCCACATCTTATATGGAGTAACATCAACCGATTTACAAGGAACTTTGTTTAACTTATAAATAATAGTTTCTAGTGCATATTCCTAAAAGGACTTAGGCAAGTCTGCTCGGCTCATCATGGATCGAACCATATCTAATAGTATTCGATTTCTCCTCTCAGATACACCATTGTGTTGTGGTGTATATGGTGGATTCCATTGAGATAAAATCCCATAATCTCTAAGATAATCTTGAAATTTTTGGCTTAAGTATTCTCCACCTCGATCTGATCTAAGTGTTTTAATACTCTTGCCAAGTTGCTTTTCTACTTCATTTCTGAATTCTTTGAACTTTTCAAATACTTCTAATTTATATTTCATTAGATAGATATATCCAAAACTAGAATAATCATCTTTGAAAGTAATGAAGTAGGAGTAACCTCCTCTGGCATGTGTAGTCATTGGACCACATACATCTGAATGTATTAAGTCTAAAACCATTTTAGCTCGTTCTTCTTTACCAATAAAGGGAGCTTTTGTGATTTTCCCCAATAAACAAGACTCACATGTATCAAATGATCCCAAATCACCTGACTTGTATAATTTGGTCATGCATTTCACATTTATATGGCCTAAACGACAGTGCCATAAATATGAGGTATTTAGATTATCTTGTTTCATTCTCTTAGTATCCATATTATACACTTCTTTAATTAAATCAAGAACAAATATACCATTCTCAATGATAGCTTTTGCATAAAATATATTGTTTTTAAAAATGTAACAACACTTGTCCTTTAAAGAAATGTCATAATCGTTCAATAAACAACTGAAAGAAATAATACTCTTGGATAATGTTGGAACATAATAACAGTTATTTAACTCCAGTATTAATCAACTTAAAAGAGGCAAATGGTAAGTTCCCATAACTATTGTAGAGATTTTTGTCCAGTAGCTGACTGTAGACATATTTCTGCCTTTCTAACTCTTCTAATGCTTTTAAACCCTTGTAGATCATTACACAAATGAGATCCACATCCGGTATCTAATACCCAAGATTGTTTTGAAGCAATAAAATAAGTATTAATTTCAATCATATGAATACCTGAAGTAAAAGCATCAGCTTGCTTCTTCTCCTCGAGAGAATTTAGATAGGCCTTGTAGTTACACTTCCAATGACCATCTTTTCCATAATGGAAGCAAGTTCCTTTGGGATTATCTTTCTTGGTAACCTTCTTCTTGGAAATTTCACCATGCTTTGGCTATGCCTTGGTCATCTTATTCTTCTTCTACTTCTTGCCTTTAGCAGAAGTGACAACCATGACACTTTTTGAATCCTTCTTGAAGGATCCATCAGCTGTTTTGAGCTTATTGATTAACTCAGGAATGGTTACTTGGATCTTGTTCATGTTGAAGTTAAGCATGAAAGGTGCATAACTTGGAGCCAATGAGTACAAGATTAAATCTATGTATAGATCATTATCCATTACATAGCCAAGTCTACTCAAATGCTCAATATACCCATACATCTTCAATGTGTGAGTAGCAGCCGAAGTGCCTTCCACTATTTTGCAGCTAAATAGAGCTTGAGCAATCTCATATTGCTCAGTTCTAGCCTAAGAAGAATAAAGCTCCTCTAGATGCAAAATGATGGTTCTAGCATCCATCACCTCATGTTGCTTCTGAAGCTCTGAGGACATAACACCCAGCATCAAACATACTGCTACTTCACTATCCTCCTTGTATTTTTGATAAGTGCCCTCGATCTCATCAATGGCATCATCTGATGGAAGTGATGGTGGATCTTTATCCAAGACTTAATGGATCTTTTTAGCTCTGAGAATAATTCTCACTTGCCTGATCCAGTCAGAATAGTTACCGCCAACCAGCTTGTTATCCAAGATTGATTGTATATTAATGTTTGATGTGCTCATGATGATGACCTAGGTGTGAAAAAGAAAACATATGAGAGTATGTTCATATATATGTATGCATTAATTAGGTCTTTAATTAATTCATTTACTCCCACTATTTTATTGCGAATAAATAACCCTTACTATTTAATCCGAGAAAACCAGATGGTTTTCTTAGTGGGCCAATATCCAATCCTTGATATGAAATTTGACCTTGAATGTGGTTAACAAATCAAACTCCATACCCTTGAAAGGTAGATATTTCTATACCAATTGTGTCTCTACACAACTATTGGATCATTAGCTTATCAACTCTTGATACATGCATATCATATATGCATTCCCTAATCTTGCCTTTGGAACCATTAGTCTTGACTGTGGTCAATAAGCTAATAGGATAGCTAAGATGACCTATTTAATTAGATTCAAACATATTTGATATAATGTGAGCTTGACTGTGGTCGACAACCCACATTATAAAGAACTCTGGTTCTCCTCAAATTAATGGAAGGCTTATATACCTTAGTATTAGTTTGAGGAATTTTAGTTAATTAAGTCTCTATCATACATGGTTACGTTGGTATGCTTCCTATATCTATCTCATAAATATAAGCATACAAATATGGTATAGTTATGGACTTTAATAAATTGATTTCTCCGGGCCAATAGGGAAATCAAAAGGTCAAACCTAGGTAATATGCATGATTCAAACAAGTAAAAATAATTACTTTATCTTCAAACTTGTTGGATCTCCATCCGGCCCATCTTGCTCCTTGATAGTGGTCTCCATTTCTATCTCTAATTCTAATCTAAATAATCTAATTACATATTATAATTTGAAAAGAAATACAAACCAAAAACAAGTGGCCAGGATATGAAAGTCCTCATTGGGCCGAAACATGCATTATGCTCAATCACATTGGGCCTTGTCCATAACTATCCATCATACCATTCATACACCCTTATATGCATTTCTAATGCATAAAGTAAAACATATAATGGATTACTAACTTTGTTTCAACTCTTGAAACTCATATAATGCATAAACTCTTGATAATGTGATCAAATTAGGAAACTTTTTCCATTTTGAAAACTTTCATTTTAGGAAACCTTTTTGCATGCATGTGTTCTTGGGTCAATTATCAATTCAATTGATTATTAATTAATTATTAATTGATTAATTAATTAAATAATTAAAGAATCAATTTTGGGCTTAAAATAAAGGGTAGGCCGAAACCCACAAAATAAATCCTAAAGTGTGTTCACAGACAAACTAGTTTTGTGTCTATTGGACCATTTGGGCCTTTTGGAATGAGCCAAGCCCACTCCAGCCCTTAAAACCCATTAATAAACTTAATTTTAGTTTATAATATTTAATTTAAATCAGCTCGTTGGGCCCACCAAGTCATTCACCAATTTAAATCAAGTCCGTAAACATAATTAAGCCCATTAAGTGATTTTAATGAATTAAAATTAATCCAATTAATTTAAGGCCCATTTTAATTAATAAAATTAATTAAAAATACATTAATACATCAGATATATCATATTTAGAAGATTAAAAATTTTTCTAAATAAGAACACACCAAGAACACAGCAAGAACACCAATTTATCGAACTTTTCGATTAAACTAGTTTTCAAGCAAAACTTGTTTGATTTTAATTTTGTTTAATCCTATGGCTTAATATCACATATTAAACACAGAAATTATCATCAAAATGATCTTATAGTGGATCAATAAACATTTAATTTAGAAAAGCCCCTAAAACTTTTATTGAAAAATAAAATCCTATATGCCAAAGCCATAATTCTTTTCTTAAAAGAATCATTTTTATTTTTCATTTTATATATTTGATCACATACATCTAGAAATCAATATTTCTCATTCATGAATAATCAAATTTTATATTTTAAAGTTCATTAAATAAATAACTCAAAAATAAAAACTATTCCGCCAAAATATAGAATTGTAGATTCATGGCAAAACCGAGGCTCTGATATAATTTTGGGAATTATTAGTTACATGCATCTCATACATAAGTGAAATTTAAAAATTTTTAACTAATAGATCTGATCTTACCATGAATTTACAATATACATATTAATGAGAATAAGAAAAATCACCTTTGATTTTTGTTGAACAGTTGATTTTCCTTCTCACCGGGTCGCAAGCCACAGTGTCCAAAATTGAACACCTCCAATGAGTAATCCACATTAGAGAAGGATTGAATGAACCAACAATGGAGGAATACAAGGCTGGCAAAAATCCCTTGATGTTAGCATGGGGGAAGTGGCAGCTAGGGTTAGAGAATGAGAGACAAATCTTTTCCTCTTAATTGTTCACTTAACCCTAAAATCCCTATCACTTGGATTTTTATAGTTAGGTTAAAAATCCAACTTCATAATGGGATTGGGCTCTTTAAAATTGCTGGAGAAATATTAAATGGGCTTCTGGAATTATTAATAATTTATTTGGGCTCAATTAAATCCAATTTAAATCCTTTTATAAAAGACTATATACAAAACCTACAAATTAGGCCCTTTATGCATACACTTGGATTTAATCACCCAAATGAATTACAAATCCATCCAAATTAAATATGTAGGCTATATAACACTTATGAAATATATTTAATTTATTTTGGTCCAATAATTAGGCCTCCAAGGCCTTCTATCTGAAGTTGGCGTGAAACCCTTCCTCTAGAGGGTTTCTACGCCAAACTCAATTCTTTGGGCCTCCATTATTTTCTCCAATGGATCTAGTAATTATTATATCAGCCCTATAACACTTATAGTCTAATAATAATTAATTATGAAATACAATATTTCAATTAGGTCCATTTTACAGAACATTTCTAAAAAATTCTGCGAATAATTTTACTTGATCATAATTAATTAAAATAATTAATTAAACTCTTTAATTAATGATTCTCTTATTCACTTCTCTATTTCCATAATAATATCAAATATTATTATCCTTGTCATTTTACTATTTTATCCTTTTCTCTATATGTGTGTGACTTATTGAGTTCCTGTCCATATTGGCAGTATAATATGTAATTGTGAGTTCTATTCAAAACTCACATGATTTAAAATTCTTTAAATCATTTTATCAATCCCTATTGATATTTATGATACACTATTATACAAGTCATGATTGGCCTCTAGCTAGGCATCATGACTACCCAAATGTCAGAAAAGTCAAGTGGTTTGACTATACCCTTCCATAGAAATAGTTACCATGCAATTACACCTTTCACCACTCTTATCTTAATTAGATTCTGAGTATAGATTTCTGTCAACTCATATAAATCTAATTATTTATGTTCTATTAATTTATCCATTATTCCCAAAATGCCCTTCATGGATCCCTATCCATCTTGGCATATTACTCTGGCCAGAGATTCTCTAAACAAGGCAATTATAGAATCATGCGAGATAACTTCCCTTAATAAATCTAGGATGGTGAATCCTTTTTTAATCACTCAACTATCTTCAAGTAGGTCATGATATACCTAACCTCATAACTATGTTCACCACCAGTTAGAAGTAATTAGTTATGGAGTCAAAGTATACCACTTACTACTTAAGATAATTTTGGTGATCTCAAGTCTAAGGATACTTGCACAGCTGTTATGAAGAGATTTCTCACTGATATAGATTTAATATCCATGTGAGGATTCTCTTTGCAGGTCTCCAATAAACTTGTTCTTCTAACAAGCATCCATATGCGTTTATTATTAGTAAACTAGACATAGAATTGACTACTATCACACTTTAAAAAGGTGTATCCAAGACATTTTTAACCTTGAACAAGTGAGACCAAAGAAAAAGAAGAAAGGATAAGTTGTGTCATACTGCCACCAGTTTTTTTTGACTCAGTTTCATCAAAATGGTATGTGCCTCGGGATGTATATGGCATGTAGATATCTAGCTGTTAACCACTTAGTTCTAATGAAAAGCAGTTTAGAGAGCTACAAGATGTATATGTTGTTAGTATAAGCCCTAGTCCTAATGCATTGTTATAAAGCACTTAAATTAATAAATGAAGCATTTGTTTTATCTATTGTATTCCTGTGCATATCAATTGATAAAACTATCCAAGAATGTTGTTCCAGTTTACGTTATCATGTGTGAGGTACATGGTTGTAAGACGTTGGAACAATAGAGAATTCATTCTAAATATCCCTAGTTAGTCATTATTATGGGAATAACAAACGAATTAACACTAGTATACTCTATCTGAAAAGATGAATTCTATCTTACGGATCATAAGGACAAGACTGTCAATCAGAGATCATAGATACATGTTTAGAACATGGTATCCGGATTCGATCCATTTATGAGAATACTGCATGGTACTAGTCATAAGTGTTTCTCATGTGCAAGTTTTACATTAGAGTTCTCAGACCTAAAATCTCTATGAAACTCTTTATGAATTACTATGTACTTTGACATACACCTAACAGGGTGACAAGTATAGGTATGCTTGGTTATGCACTAATTCATGTTAGAAAGCATGAGAGAAGTAAAGGGATTACCCCTCTCAATAAGAGATAAAATATCATCGGCCACTTGATCAGTGAACTGAGAAGTGTATGGCCATACCGAGATGAAATAATGAGTAATCATTATTTATCTAAGAGTTCAGTGTCACTGGAATATCAAGAAAAGGAATTAGTATATATAAGGATGACTAGTTCCATGCCTTATATTAATTCTGATATTTAAGGGTAAGGGACTATGCAAAATTGCATTAGGTCACTAAATGCCATTTGTATTTTCATTTAATTTGGAATGCTATAATATCTTGCTAGATAATATATATAGTCTTTGAATTAATTCATTACCAATATTAAATGGACCTATAGGATCGCACACAAAATACTGGGCTTAAAATATTTCAATAGAATATTGGGCATTAATTTGTGCTTTTATTTAAAGTCAAATTAATGTATGTAATGAGTATTAAAATTACTACATGGATCTTGGTCCATGAGAGAGGGAATTTTGGCTTATGTAATTTAATTTCAATTAATTAATTATCTTGGATTAATTAAGCTAATTGAGTATTAAATCCTAATAATATTTGAATCAAAATAAAACACTTAAATAGGAGAGAGAGTGGCCAAAATTCAAAGATAAAATCATAGTGAATTTTGGCACATGTATAACCTAAATAAGTGATTTGTTTTGATTAAATGTCTTATATTTATTTTAAATTAATTTGAATTTAAAATTTAAAGGAATTTGAATTAATATGTGTCACTTAATTAGGAAGTGATGGAGGCTGAATTTACTACCTAAAGATAGTAAATTTCGGCATTCACACTTGACCTAAACAAGTGATATATATTAATGAATTAAAAGGCTAGCCGTTTTTTGCTCTCTCTCTCTCTCTTGGTCGAAATACACAAGGGGAAAGAATTCTTTCTTGTTCTCTTATGTCCTTGGGTAGAAAAAACAACCTAAAAGAATAACAAGATCAGATCTTGTGGCTTCAATCCATTCCCATTGCCAAATATTCAAACATAGAGCTAGCACTCTCGGTTTTAAGCTATCTTTGCAAGTGTGTGTGTGAGAATCGAGTGGAGTGGCGTAAAGGCATATCCTTGGCGTTGGTGTTCTAGATCTGAAGTATATAAGTTCATCTTATATATTTGCCATTGCAAAATTCAAGTTTTGAAGAGCATCCAAACTTGTAAGTTTTAAAAACCCTAAAATTGCATGTTTTGATTTTATATCGTATATTGCGTTGCATGAATGATTTATATTTTTGATTTTTCTTCTGCATGATCTTCATTTATTTGCCATTTGATATCTCATGACTGGTATCAAAGCATAAACATGTTTATTTTAGTGCTTTGGATACATGATATCTTGATTAAAAATCATTCGTTTAAAAACATGCAATGCTGAAATTTTCTGTTTTGAGCTTTTTACATTGTTTTAGTGTAAAAATGATTTTAAATGTTTTATTAGGTATTATAATTATTATGACATGTTTATATACTATCCTAGGATGTTCTTAGAGCTGTTCATGATCTGATTTAATTATAGATGCCTGATGGTACATGTGAATCTTGAAACTAGGTGCTAATTTACATGATATGTGTTTGTTTAACAACTAGTTTTCAAAATTAAATGTATAAACGTGTTTGGAATGTTTGTAAGTGATTTTTAAAGATTAATAACTAGTCTGGACATATTTTTAAAATTGGTTTTAATTCTGGTCCATGACAATTTAATTGATTAATTTTAAAATCACTTAAAACTATGACTAGTTTGTGTTTGTTGCATGTTTAATCAACATTATTTGTTTTATTTTGATTAAAATGGAAAAAAAACATTTAGATCAGATCTAAATAGAACTTTAACTCAATTTTTATGACCTTATTGAAATTATTAAATGGCTCATAAAATCATTTCAAGTGTTTGTGCATTTTTGTGGCATTATATGAGCATTAAACAACTAGTTTCATTATTGTTTGTTTGTTTTTGTATGAATGCCGTGTATGATATATGTTCTTCATGATTTTATGTTTTAATTCATATTGAAATATATTATATGTATTTTTAATGTTTATAGGCTGTATGACATAAAATTAAAAATGGGAAAAAAATTGGAAATTATACTAGAGTTGATTTATGGCACAAATCTAACTAGTTTGTGTTTTGGACTTTTAAGAGAACTTATCAATAAGAGGATTTAGTCCATTGGCTTTTGGCCCAGGCCCATCATAGGGTCTTCTCTTAAAAGTTTAAGTACACAATTTTCATTAATGGACTTGGCTAAATTAATTAAAATTGTACTTTATTTTGTGTGATGAATGGATATGCATGGTTTATTCATAGGCCTTGGATTTTTGTAATTAAATATGGCCTGCGTGCCATTATATATTATTATAAAAGTTTCATTTATTTCTTAGTATAGAATTTATTTGAAGACTTTGTAAATCAAGACGAAGCCCACTGGAGTGGAGAAGCCCAACTCGAATATTCTTATGTAATAGTATAGAATCTTAGTTATAGGTTTTTGGGCCCATGTTTGTCATGCTTTACTTTATGCAATTATATATATGTGCATGCTATGAATGGATGACAAAGTGTATGCCATGTAAGCTAAAATGAATCCCTAAAATAGTAAGTCACAGAGTTGCCTTCCTAATTTGAAACATGTCAAGGCATCGATCATCGATCACGTAGACTAGGAGTTCTAGATGCGCCCGATTATCTTTGTGAGGCATGGGTTGTGAATTTAGGTTGGACTTAACATGGAAAGGGATGCTCGGACCTAGGCAACTAATAAATGGGTTTTTGCTATAACATCTTAAGATGTTAGCCCAATTGATCCAAGAGTCATATACGAGACATGATTGGAATTTTTCTACCTAAGTAACTTAACTTGTTAGGTGTACAAGCTCAGCTTGACTAATAAGTTGTTGTGAAAAGTGGATTTTGGCCCACATTAAACCCCTAACATAAATTATTTAAAGGGATATTAATTCGGTTTGTGGGATTATAAATAAGACCTAATTTAATCTTGCTAAGTTTTTATTGTAGATTGAAAATGGCTTCTTCAAATAACAACTTTTCATTACGATCGGTCTTGGAAAAGGACAAACTGAATGGTACCAATTTCATAGACTGGTCTCGAAACTTGAGAATTGTTCTTAAGTAAGAGAACAAGTCGTATGTTTTGGATGCACCCTTGCCCGAAGAACCTGCTAGGAACACCTCTGTGGTTCAAAAGGAAACTTTTGAGACCGAGAAGAGCGACTCCAATGATGTGACCTATCTGATGCTGGCCACTATGGTGCCTAACTTGCAAAAGCAATTCATGGACCAAGAGACTTATGCGATCATGGTGCACCTTAAGGAGATGTTTCAAGAGCAAGCTCGTCACGAGAGATTCGTGACAACAAATGCCTTAATTTCTTGTAAGATGACTACGAGTACTTCTGTTAGTACCTATGTACTCAAGATGAAAGGGTATCTTGATACTTTTGAGAAGCTTGAGGTATAAGTCCCAAAGGAATTGGCCACTAACTTGATCTTAGGTTCATTGACTGATGATTATGATCCATTTGTTATGAATTATAACATGCATGCAATGAACAAGATAGTCACCGAACTTCATGGGATGCTTAAGAATGCTAAAGAGAATATTCGAAAGACTAATCCCGTACTTATGGTTCAAGGGGGCATTAAGAAATGACCTGCTAAGGGAAAGGGAAAGGGAAAGGGAAAGTCAAAACCCAAGTATGACCTGGCTAGACTCAAGTCAAATGGGAGTGCACCTCAGGCCCAACCCAAGCTCAAGGCATAAAAGCTCAAGGAGAGCGAGAGCACATGCTTCCATTGCAACAAATTAGGGCATTGGAGGAAATTACACTCTCTTCAAGGAAGAACAAAAGAAGAATGGAGCCAAGGCATCCAGTTCTACTATTTTTGTTGTTGAAATTAACCTTTCTATTTCTACCACTTAGGTATTGGATACCGGTTAAGGTTCTCACATTTATTCAAATGTGCAGGGGTTAAGAAATAGGCAGTTGCTTGGGAAGAATGAAGTGGACCTCCGTGTGGGAAATGGAGCACGAGTTGCTGCCATGGAGATAGGCAATTATCAACTCACTTTACCTTCTGGACTTTGTTTAAAATTGAAAAATTGTTATTATGTGCCTGCTATGATCAGAAACATTATTTTAGTTTCTTGTTTGGATATGGATGGATTTGATTTTGTTATTAATAATGGCAATATTCATATTCGTCGCCAAGGCATTTTATATGGCAATGCCATGTTACAAAATGATCTTTATATCCTTGATCTACAAAATAAAGAGTCCATATACAGCATTAATACAAAGAGGGTTAAATCAAATTAATTGAACCCTACTTACTTCTAGCATTATTGTTTAGGGCATGCAAATGAAAAATGCATTTCAAGACTCCATAAATCTGGAGTGCTTGGATCATTCGACTTAGAATCTTATGACACATGCAAGCCATGTTTGCATGGAAAGATGACAAAGAGTCCTTTTAACAAGAAATGTGAGAGGACTAGTGACTTATTAGAACTAATATATACCGATGTATGTGGACCATTAAGTACACAAGCTAGAGGTGGTTTTAGCTACTTCGTGACGTTCACAAATGACTTCAGTAGATATGGCTACATCTATCTAATAAAGCACAAATCTAAAACTTTTGAGAAATAGAAAGAGTTTAAGAACAAAGTAGAAAACCAACTTGGCAAAAGTATAAAATCCATTTGATCAGATCGAGATGGCAAATGCTTAAGCCAAGAGTTTGACAGTCATCTGAAAGAGTGTGGAATTATTTCACAACTCACTCCTCCTGGAACACCACAATGGAATGGTGTGTCTGAAAGGAGAAATTGAACTCTGTTGGACATGGTTCAATCGATGATGAACCAATCTAATCTTCCTATTTCCTTTTGGGGTTATACATTAGAAACTACTGTGTTTCTACTAAATCGTACTCCAACTGAAGCAGTTGAAAAAACACCATACGAGGTATGGACTAGGAAATAACTTAATATGTCATTTCTCATGATTTGGGGCTGTGAAGCACATGTTAAGAAATTAAAATCTGACAAACTAGAGTCCAAATCCACTATCTGCTTATTTGTGGGTTATCCCAAAGAAATAAAGGGATACTACTTTTACTCACAAGCCGAGAACAAAGTATTTGTTGCTCGCAAGGCTATTTTCTTGGAAAACGAATTCCTTCTCAAGAAAGACAGTGCGAGTAAAGTAGAACTTGGAGAAATTCAATTGCCACAAACTCCTACAGAGGATGAGTTGGAAATGGGATCAAGTTCATAACCAGTTGTGGAATAAGAACCCATTGCACAAGAACCTAGAAGGTCCAGTAGGGTATGTTGAGAGATTGAGAGATACGGATTTCTAATCATCATCAGTGACACTATTGAGTTAGTGGATTGTGAGGATCCAACTACATACAAAGAAGATATTGAGAGCTCTAACTCGAAAAATTGGCTTGAAGCAATGAAATCCGAGATGCAATCAATGTACGATAACCAGGTTTGGACCTTGGTTGATCCACTAGAAGGTGCCACTACAAGAAAATATAAAAATAGCAACAGAATCAATTTTGTTGCTAATTTAGCAATGAAAATCAAATTTTGTTGCTAAATAGCAACGAAAAATAATTTTCGTTGCTAAAATTGGTTAAACTTTCTAGATTTAGCAATGAAAATATATTTGGTTACATTCTGTCGCTAAAAATGGAGGGAATTTTTAGCGCCAAAATTTAGCAACGAAAATTAGCAATGGAATCACTATACTGTTGCTAAATAAGGTGAAAAGATTTAGGAATGAAAAATAGCAACGGAAAAAATTTTCGTTGCTAATTCAGCAACATAATGTAATTTCCATTGCTATTTTAGCAATGGAAAACAATTCGGTTGCTAAATAACTAGGGTTAAAAAATTCATTTTCAAAATAGCAACGGAATTAAATTTCCGTTGCTAATTTTATTTTCAATAAAAATAGCAACAAAATTAATTTTTGGTTGCTAATTTACATTTTTCCTTGAAAAATAGCAACGAAATTGGATTTCCGTTGCTATTTTTTATTTTCAATTAAAAATAGTCAAGCTTTTCATTTTCATTATTCAATATAATCACGAGACCTTTAAAATATTCTATAAAGTACAAAGTAATTCCTAACCATTCATCTGTGTAATTAATTTAATTTAATGTTAATTTTTGTTTCTTAATTTTTTGGAATTTTTCTTTCTTAATTTTTTGGAAGCAAATTATTATTATTATTATTATTATTATTATTATTATTATTATTATTATTATTATTATTATTATTATTATTATTATTATTATTATTATTAGTAAAGAAACCCTAAATCCGACGGTCCAAAATCCTTTATAAAAACATCTTATATAAAAAAAACCCTAACCCCTTGCCATTTCTCTTCCTTATCCACTGCCACTACCCCTTGCCATTTTTTTTCTTCTCAATATCTCACTTTTCGTAGCTGAGATTTTTTGCCATTGCGCTCTCAGTAAACGGTGGTGAGCTATGTGCACGTGACCAGCAGCGTCACCTGATTCCTTTTGGTTTGCTATAAAAAAGCTAGGGCTTGAATTTGTAAGGGATCGATTACTGGGGATTTCTTTTTTTTTTTCTTCTTTTTCTTTTTTTATCTCCTGCTTTTGGTCTGCGCCACCTCTCTGTAAGGTATTCTTTCTTTTTTTTATCTTTTTTATTCAATTGCTCTGCGTAATTTTCTTAGAAGTTTTTCTCATCCAATTCGCTTTGAGATTTAGGTTTGTTTAGTTTCCTTATGTCTTTGGTTCTTTTATCGATTTCTTTGATGAATATAATGAGAAATTGGATTTTTATTATTGATTCGTATGGTTTTCTTATTTTCTTGGTTTTTGATCTGGGAATTTTTGTTGATTTCGACTCCTGAATTTGATAATTTTTTATTTATATATGAAATTATAGATATAAAATCTTCAACTTTATTAGGTTCTATGAATTTACGGTCTACTTGAAACATGCTTCACTATATCTCAAAATAATGTTTGAAGTGAATATCTTAATGGACACTTTTTCTATTTTAATTATTATCTTTTTATTGGTCGTGAAATTGAGTGTACAAAATGTCTTTTTCTTCAATTTGTTCTGTTATACCTAGAATTTATTTTTGTATACTTTTCTAATTTGGAATTGGGAATTCTTCATCAATTTACGTTTGCAATATGGTGATTTTTTCATTCTTACCAGGTGTACTGATTATCAAATCTAAATATTTGCTCATAAAGCTTAGTTGTTGGATACATATTTCATATGCCATTTTAGATTTACTAAACTTAACACTGTTGACTTTCCTGATTGTGTACAGTTCATCTATTAATATAGCTGTCAAATCAAAATGGTTAATTTAAATAAATATGTTTTGAAGGTTATGAATATATGGTTAATTTGGTTAACCTTTAAATCTTTCTGTTAAAGCATACTAAAGCTGGATTTCTTCAGCCTACTTCCTTGGCTGTGTTGCTCTATGTGCCACACTCGACTCATTTTTTGGTCTATCATTGTTTTTTGAGCAACTGAAAAAGTAGTTGGTGATGGTTAGTAACTATTCATGGCAGGGTTCAACTCATACAGGTCCAGTTTTAACACCTGCAGAGGTATAGGTTGCTATCCATGATATTAGTCCTGAGAAAGATGGCCTTGGTCTAAAAAAGGTAAGCATTTTTCTTTTCTGAGTTTGATGGTTTTGCTCATAAATGAAGTATTATTTTTCTAAGAGAACAGACATTACTTTGATACTTTTGAAGGAGATTGATGATTCCTAAGAGAGGTTGAAGAAACAATTAGAATCATGCAGTAAGCTAGAGGTAAACCTGTTTGGACTTGTTAATGCGATAGTTACTTGATCTTCTTGCTTCTTTCTTTCTTTTCTTTTTCAATTGCTTGTTGGTTACTGCTTCTAATGGATTTTTACACGTTCATCTTAATATCTTCATAGTGATGGAGGATGCACTTGTGCTTAGGTACTCTCCTACTATTATAGGTAATATATTCAAAGCCACTCTTGAATGTTTATGTCTTGTTATATTTCTTGGACTTGAAATTAACTGCTATCTTCTATAGGCCCGAACTTTACAAGTCCAGGGTTTTAGAGCTAAATGCAAGTGATGACCGTGGTATCAAGGTTGTTTGAACTAAGATTAAAGATTTTTTTACTTGGCTTATAGTTCTCTGATGTATCATCGTCTTGGTAAATTTCTTCGATTTGATTTGCAAGAATGTTTACAAGTCATATTATCAAATTTTGGAATGTAGATTAAATGATCAAACACCACTCTTGAGACATCAGAAACTAATTGTCTATTTCTATAGGATCATAGAACCACTTGCTTCAAGATGTGCCAAATTCATGTTCAAGCCTCTTTCAGAAGAAATCATGGGCAGTCGTATATTGCACATTTGCAAAGAAAAAGGCCTAAATCTAGATGCAGAGGTATGGACTTCAAATGGCTTATGGATTGTCTTATTTCTACAACCAGCTTATTCATGGTTTGAATTCTACTGCAAAACATATATTTTTGAATTATAGGCTCTTTCAACCTTAAGCTCTATATCTCAAGGTGCTCTTCGTCGGGCTATCACATATTTGCAAGTAAGATATACTTTTTAACTTCTTTTAATATATGATATTTGCCATTTGTAAACCATGTGCTGCATTATTTACTTTTACATTTTTGTTTTACATGGCCTCAGCTCTATGAATGCTTGAAGTAACATTGCCATTGTAACGTTTATGTACACTTTTGTGGCTGCTTAGTTTATTTGGGTAAGCACTTATGATCTAAGTTCAATATTTTAATCTCTCTTTTTTTTTCTATTCATTTTTTGTAATATAACTTAATATTAAATTTGGAAAATGTAGGGGCATATGATAATGAGGAAGCAGCTGCTCACACTTACGATCTAGTTGCTCTTAAGTACTGGGGCCCAGAGACAACCTTGAATTTTTCGGTACCAATTTTTTTGTTTCCCTTGAATTTTCAAGAAAAGAAATATATATTTGTCTTACAATATTTGAGTGAATTTTAATTTTATGTGATTGCATGGTATCCTTACTGATACATAACTTGGTGACTTATCATGATTTTACATAGCTCATATAAGTTCAGATTGCTACATGTTTTATTTTATATGCTGTCCATTGTTTGATCACCTAATATGGGGCTTAAAATTTCTATCTCGTCCAAACTTGTTATGCAAGCAGGGACTAAACGAGCTAAAAGAATCAACAATTCAGAAGGTGTCAAGCATGGGGAATGTTGATGTCCCAATTGAATATTGGAAGTGAAGATCTACTCATGTTAAGGTATCTAATTTGCACTTGTTATTAACTTCAGGAAATTGTCCATATGCACCAGCTGTTAGTGATTGTGCAATTTTTTTTAAATACAAATATGTAAATGGAGAATCTGCTGAGTTTTTCTTACCTGTCAATCAAGGGTTTTTGATATGAAAAAATTGGAATAGTTTTTTGCGACGGATTAAAGACGAAAAATACATTCGTTAATGTTTTTACTTTTTGGTGAATTTAGCAACGAAAATTGGTTTTCATTGCTAAAAATAGCAATGGAATCCAAAATTCCGTTGCTAAATTTAGCAATGGAAATTTATATTTCGTTGCTAAATTTAGCAACGAAAAATTATATTCCGTTGCTAAAATTGACCAATCCACCAAATCTTGTATTGTTGAATTTAGCAATGGAATTAAATATCCGTTGCTAAATTTAGCAATGAAAATAAATTTTCGTTGCTAAAAATAGCAATTACCGAATTAGCAACCGAAATTTCCATTGCTAATTTTCGTTGCTATTTTTGATTAGCGTTGGTAAATTGCAATTTTCTTGTAGTGTGCTAAGGTAATTGAATGCAAATGGCTATTTAAAGTCAAAGCTTACAAAACCTACAAAGGTAGACTAGTAGCAAAAGGTTTTCGACAAACTTATGGTGTAGACTATGATGAGACCTTTTTGCCTGTAGTCATGCTCAAGTCCATTAGGATCTTACTTGCTATAGCTGCGTATCATGATTATGAGATATGGCAAATGGATGTCAAAACTGCTTTCCTTAATGGAAATTTACTTGAGGATGTGTATATGACACAGCCTGAGGGTTTTGTCAATCCTAAGCATCCTAAGAAGGTTTGCAAGCTTCAAAAATCCATTTATGGATTAAAGCAAGCATCAAGAAGTTGGAATCTTCATTTTGATGAAGCTATCAAGATTTTTGACTTTGTCAAGAATAAAGATGAGCCTTGTGTGTACAAAAAGGTTAGTGGGAGCATAATAGTATTTCTGATCCTATATGTGGACGGTATCCTTCTCATTGGAAATGACATTCCAACATTGCAAAAGGTTAAGAAATGGTTGGGGAAGTGTTTCTCAATGAAAGACTTAGGTGAAGCTGAGACAATACTTGGTATTCAGATCTATAGAGATAGATCAAATCGGCTTTTGGGATTAAGTCAAAAAAAGTACATAGACAAAGTACTAAAGCATTTTAGTATGGGAGAATCAAAGAAAGGGTACATACCTTTGGCTTTGGGAGTTCTTTTGACTAAAGAACAATGTCCTAAAACTAAAGAGGAGAGGGATAGCATGAGTAGAATCCCATATGCATCTGCTATTAGATCTATCATGTATGTTATGTTATGTACTAGGTTGGATGTTGCTCATGAACTAAGTATAACCAGTAGGTTTCAGCAATACCCTGGCGAAAAGCACTGGTCTGCTGTAAAGGGGATTCTAAAGTACATACAAAGGACTAAGGATCACTTCTTAGTGTATGGTGGTCAATAAGAGCTCGTTATACAAGGTTATGCCGATACTGCTTTTCAAACCAGTACTCAGGACTCAAGATCACAATCTGGATTTGTTTTTATTTTGAACGGTGGTGCTCTCAGCTGGAGAAGCTCAAAGCAAGAGTTCGTTGCCGACTCAACTATAGAATTTGAGTATATTGCAGCAAGTGAGGCAGCAAAAGAGGCTGTTTGGATTATAAATTTCATTTTTGGATTAGGAGTGGTCCCAAGCATCCTAAATCTATTAGAAATTTTTTGTGACAGTAATGGGGCCATCGTACAGGCAAAGGAGCCTCGGTCACACCAAAAATCCAAACACATACTCAAAACGTATCACCTAATCAGAGAAATCATTGATCGTGGGGACGTCAAGATTAGCAAGATAGCAAGTGAAAATAATGTAACAGATCCATTGATGAAACAGTTGCGTCCAAATATGCACGAAGCTCATTTGAATGCGTTCGGTTTGAGGGCTATGCCCAATTGGGACTAGTGCCAGTGGGAGATTGTTAGTGTAAGCCCTAGCCCCAATACATTGTTATAAAACACTTAAATTAATAAATGAGGCATTTATTTTATCTATTGTATTCCTGTGCATATCAATTGATAGAACTATCCAAGAATGTTGTTTCATTTTAAGTTATCATGTGTGAGGCACATGGTTGTAAGATCTTGGAACAATAGAAACTTCATTCTAAATATCCATAGTTAGTCATTATTATGGGAATAACAAATGAATTAAGACTATTATGCTCTCTCTGAAAAGAAGAGTTCTGTCTTATGGATCATAAGGACAAGAGTGTCAATCAGAGATGATAGATACATGTTTAGAACATGGTATCTTGATTCGAAACGTTAATGAGAACACTGCATGGTACTAGTCATAAGTGTTTCTCATGTTCAAGTTTTGCATTAGAGTTCTTATACCTAAAATCTCTATGAAACTCTTTATGAATAACTGTGTACTTTGACATACACCTAATGTACTCATAACAGGGTGACAAGTATGGGTATGCACTAATTCATGGTAGAGAGCATGAGAGAAGTAAAGGGATTACCCCTCTCAATAAGAGAGAAAATATCATCGGCCACTTGATTAGTGAACTGAGAAGTGTATGGCCATAACAAGATGAAATAATGAGTAATCATTATTTATCTGAGAGTTCAGTGTCACTGGAATATCAAGAAAAGGAATTAGTATATATAAGGATGACTAGTTCCATGTCTTATATTAATTCTGATATTTAAGGGTAAGGGACTACGCAAAATTGCATTAGGTCACTAAATGCCATTTGCATTATTATTTAATTTGGAATGTTATAACAACTTGCTAGAGAATATATATAGCCTTTTAATTAATTTATTTATTCATTTCCAATATTAAATGGACCTAAAGGATTGCACACAAAGCATTGGGCTTAAAATATTTAAATAGAATATTGGGCATTAATTTGGGATTTTATTTAAAGTCAAATTAATATATGTAATGGGTATTAAAATTGCTAAATTGACCTTGGTCCATGAGAGAGAGAATTTTGGCCTATGTGGATTTAATTTCAATTAATTAATTATCTTGGATTAATTAAGTTAATTGAGTATTAAGTCCTAATAACATTTGAATCAAAATAAAACACTTAAATAGGAGAGAGAGTGGCCAAAATTCAAAGATAAAATCATAGTGAATTTCGGCACATGTATATCCTAAATTAGTGATTTTTTTATTAAATGTCTTATGTTTATTTTAAATTAATTTAAATTTAAAATTTAAAGGAATTTGAATTAATATATGTCACTTAATTAGGAAGTGATGGAGGCTAAATTTACTACCTAAAGATAGTAAATTTTGACATTCACACTTGACCTAAACAAGTGATATATATTAATGAATTAAAAGGCTAGCCATTTTTTGCACTCTCTCCCTCTTGGCCGAAATACACAAGGGGAAAGAATTCTTTCTTGTTCTCTTGTGTTCTTAGGCAGCAAAAGCAACCTAAAAGAAGAACAAGACCATATCTTGTGGCCTCAATCTATTCCCATTGCCAAATATTCAAATATAGAGCTAACACTCTCAATTTTATGCCATCTTTGCAAGTGTGTGTGTGAGAATAGAGAGGAGTGGCATAAAGGCATCTCCTTGGCATTGGTGTTCCAGATCTAAAGTATATAACTTCATCTTATATATTTGCCATTGCAAAATTCAAGTTTTGAAGAGCATCCAAACTTGTAAGTTTTAAAAACCCTAAAATTACATGTTTCGATTCTATGTATATTGCATGTCATGAATGATCTATATTTTTGATTTTTTTTCTGTATGATATTTATGTATTTGCCATGTGATATCCCATCATATATCATGGTAAACCTTAGAGGCACCGTCTAGAGAAGGTAGAGCCTGAGATGTGGAAAGAATTTTTATTGCTTGCACTTGCAGTAGGAAAAGGTTTAATTTATGCCACTTTTTACTAATGTAAAATGTGCATATGTTTCTCTAATCATGTTAATAATATGAGCTTTTCTTATATATGGAACATCTTATCTTATTGCATTATGCATGGCAATGATCATAGATTAATTATATACGACATTAATTTAATAAACATTACTCCATGTAATCTCAAAGAAAAATAATGCCTTAATTGCATCCAATATAACTCTTAAAGTAAGATAGTTTGATAAATTGAGAAAAAGAAAAAAAAAAGAAAACAACACTAATAAAAAGGGGAAAAATGAAAATAAATAAAGAAAGTCTTTGCTTGGACCTGAAATGACATGACAAGAATTGATAGGGACATTGTAAGACATGCTACCGAATCTTATCTAAACAATAGATTATTTAAGCAACAAATTCAAAGACTTAGACTAGAGAGCAAAAGAGTTAAGACAAAAATTCCACATGATGAACATTGAGGAAACTAATGGGAAACAATAGCCCCATTACTTAGAGGTGTAAAAATTTTTGAAGACACATCAAAGAAGGACTAGAGAATGATCCATAAGCTATCTCCTTGACTTATTATCTTAAATGGAGCATTGTACAAGAAAGAGGCTGATAGAAAATAATCAAGGCAAAAAGATAAAAAGGAAGAAAAAGAACCTGTACAGAAGCTTGTATGACCAACATAAGCGAATAAACAATACAACAAGTGAAGTTTCAAAGAGTATTCCTTTCTCCTTGACATTTGGGGATGAGCATAATAGGCCAATCAAGATTGAGCTTTAACTACTAAAGATTGCTTTAAAAGCTCAACTGTCAGAGGCAAAATGAGCAAAGCAGGGCCTTCAGTAATTTAAAGGAGAACTCATCGTCCTGGTCAAGTTCGCAAAGAAGAGAAAGGTCTAGTTAATTTCTTAAAAAATGGGTTGAAGGCTGATAAGTGTGAAATATATATAGCTTTTGATATGTTTTTAGTTAAGTTATTTAGTTGTTTTGGTTTGATTTAGGTTGATTTAGAGTTAATTTGTTAATATTTATGTTTTTGAGGTTAATTCTATGTTTTGTTTGATTTTCAGGTTTAATTTGATATAAAAGGGCTTAAAGTGTAAAAAGGACAAAGTTTAGGGCTAAAAGTGCAAATATGAAGAAAATAGGCAAGAAAACTAGTGTCCAGTCCAGAGCCTTGAGCCGTGACCACGTGAAATTATTGAAGAACTTCACACATGGCCACGTGAAGAACAAAATAGGAGAAGCCATGGCCATGTAAAGAAAATAGAAGAAATAAGAAAGAAGAGCCGTGGCCATGTGAAAGGGAAAACAAAGGCAATTGTGAAGACCACGTGACCACGTGGATTCCCAGTGAAGGACCACATGTGGCCATGTGTGGAAGAAGAACAAAATGGGACGTGACCACGTGTATTGCAGGCATACTGAAGGACGTGGCCACGTGATGCTTTTCCAATTCGATGAAGGATTCTCCTGAGCTTCCTGTTTTGGACAGAATTTGCTTCCTATTTGATTCTAAGAGTTTGAGAAGGAATTCACAACATCTTTTACCTATAAATAGCAGTCTAAAACACCAAAGAAGGGGAATTAAGATCGGATTAGAGAATAAGGGATTAATCTTAGAATTTAGCTTAGTTTACTTTACGTGTTCGTGTATTTTTATTTTTTTCTTTTCAACTTTGTCTTTATTTTTCAATTATGTTTAGGAAGTAGTTTTTCTTCTTTTGCTAATGGATTCTTGAAATCTTACATTTTCATTATTATGACTTTATTTTGAGCTTAATTTCAATATCGGTTGATTATTTCTTGGTTTTAAGCATATTCTTATCTTTGATTGTGTTGAGATTGGTTGTTGGTTTATTGAATAAATAACTAAGAATTGGTTTTGACATAGTTAATGATTTGCATGTTCTTGGGTTAACTCTTTAATGTTTATACATGATTATTATCCGAAATATGAAATGATTATGTATGAATTTTATTGGTTAATACTAAGAGAGGAAGAACTAAGAATAGGTGAAAGTTGAATCTCTTGAGAAAGGCTTTAATAGACATCTAGGAGGATTAATTCAGACTTTTATGCCAAGTATTGAATTGTTCTGAATAAGGGAGTTTAATGCTTGGAATGATAATCTTGAATAAAGTTATCTGGGTTTATTTATCTGAATTCTTCATAATCATTGGTGTTATTATTTGAATTTAAGTCATTACAATGAAAGTTAAGGTGGATAGTTTCCTTAGCAAGAGAATTCCAGTTATTATTTTGTTTTTAATTTATGTTTTAGCTTTTGTTTTGTTTAATTGTTTCTTTTGTTTAATTTTTGCTTTTGAATCAAAAACATTTGCGAAACAATCTCGGATTAATTTAATTCATACATAGGTATTATTCTTAGCAATCCATGTTCCCTTGGGTACGATATTTGGGGTCTTAATCTATATTTCCCTATATTACTAGCCGATCTAGTACACTTGCTAGACACCAGTCAAAGGCCATTGTTTGGAAAAAAAACAACTTAAATCAAGTGCTTCAGGTTACACGAGCCAAACTCAAACCCTTTGTGTTGAAGAAGCTATGGTTAGAAGGGGTAACCAGTTCTCACCAACAATGATCATAAAGGATTTAATAAATTAAGCAATATCGATGGATTTAAAAGGGTTCCATGGCCAAGTACAAAAAAAAGAAGAGAAAATATAGCCTTGAAGGTTGAAAACCAAAAAAATGGTGGCTTTGCTAAAATTGGGCACCTCGCTAGGGTGAAAACCAAAAAAGGCATCCTAAGAAAAAATGAGGGGTTGAGAGGAAATATTCAATCAAGAAAACCTATGAGGGCTGATTGATAATAGGAGTTGGATATACATAAGGTGTCACCTTTGAGATCAAATAGGACATGTGTTTTTGCATTACATATCTAAGTATAATTGCTCCTATCACTATGTGATGCATGTAAATAAGAATGTATGCATAAGCTAGGCATGAGTATACAATTAACATGATGAAAGAAACTTGTTGTATACATAAGGGTATATATCAAGGCTAAATTCTCAAGTGACAAAAGCTACACCTTATGTGACAAATGCTTCTTTTGATGTTCTTATCATACTCTTCAAGACACTATGTCAATAGCTATACACTATAGATGAGAACCACTTCTTAGTGTCCAAATGTTTATTCTTAATGATTGTCGCAAATGGAATCCAATGATCATCAGTAGGGGTAAAGTTATGCCACTTAAACCAGATAAAGTAGAAATGCTTTTACAATGTTTCTAGGGACTACAAGTACCTAAAGAGAAAAGGGGTTGTTAGTGAGGACGAGGCTTGAGTAACCTCCCTTTAATGGTCAACCTACAATTCGAGATGTAAAGTAGAGTCTTAGAGGCAAGAAAGTACTCTTCTGATGGCTAAAAGTTGCTTTTTGTAGTTTGGTGATAATGTATATGCTCTCTAGTTATGTTAGTTATATGAACTTGTCTTATGTGGTGTTTTTTATTGGCATCATGTATGGTAATAATCATGATATAGGACATCAGTTCAACAAAAATTGCTCTCCTTAATTTTGGAAAAAATGGACATTTTGAGTGCATCCATTAGGACTCATGACGTAAGATTTTGAGGAAAATGAGTGATAAGATGAATGATAAAATGAGTGAATTAAAAATCTTTGCCAGGAGCTAATAAAGGCACACTGAGAGGTAACAAAGACACTCCCACCTATCAATAGACCTGTCAAGCTAGAGAGACCGATGGCAAGTAATCACCTTTAACTTCCTAAAACTCAGCTTACCCAAACAAAAGCCTATGCTTGCCTAAGTAGTAAAACTGACCAATCCAAAACTTCAGAAACTCAAACTGGGAAAAGTACCCTAGGCAAAGGTTAAGGGATGAAAGGAGATGCTAAGGTAAAAAAAGGAAGAGAAATCACAAGGGTTAATCAATGGTAGGAATTGAATGCACTCAAAGTGTTGCCCTTCTAAAATTCAATAGAGCTTGTGTTTTTGCAATAAATGTCTAGTTATAATTGTTTCTAGATAATGCATGTAAATAGGCATGAACGCATGTGCTAAATATGAACATATAATTAACATATCAAAAGGAATTTATTGTATACATAGGAGAACATGCCAGATTAAGCTAAGTTCTAAGATAGTAACAACAACATTCCATGTGACGAATTTTCTTTTCAAGGGTAGGTTAAATTTTAAGGCAATGTTAGCAACACTCCATATACTTTGATAAATTTAAGGGGAGTCCTTGTCTCATCTAATGATGAAACTACCCAAAGCAGTTAACGGTGGGGTTATACATGAAGTCTGTGTGTGTATAGGTTAAAAGCGCTATTAGCCTTGGGGTAAAGGTAGTATAAGTGTTTGGAGACTTATCACTGGTATCTTACTAGGTCCAAGATGAGTATTCGATCAGAGAGAAATACCTACTGTCTTATGAAAGGTGCTTGAAAAGATTAAGCAACTGGTTTGCCTTCTAAGTCTTATGCTCTACGATGAGAATTGGTTGGCTAGCACTCTAATAACCTCGATTTTTGTGTGGAATAATCCAATTGGGGTGATCATAAAGCCAATATTTTTTTTAGTTTAGACAAATGGTGTTTCTAAGTTACTGTTGATGAGAAGCCATGGTGCCACAACACTCAGACTTGTTTAGGAAATACTAATGTCTTAAGAGGAAGCTTTTAGAGAAGATCACGAAGGAGCCATAAGTTTTTTGCACAAGTTTACTAGTATGAACAGGGTTCTACACAGGGAAACCAGTCCCAATGGCATATACTTGAGGTGCACAAATCAATAAGAATTCATGAAAGTTATATAAAAAGCTCATGATTGCATTTATACACCTCATATGAATGGTTTGGCACTTTATACACCCGAAAGTCCTTTTGGCTTGCCATGGATGTAGAATTTTCTAATTTGAGGAGTAGATATCATAGGGATGTACACACGATAGTTTCAAAAGGTCCAGAGTTTTGTATTGCCATCATAGGGGAAAAGATACTCATTGTTATGAGTCTTGCCTTTGTTAAAGGAGTAATCAAAGTAGATGGTAACAAGGTGAAGGAAATGCTCCTTGAAAGAGTGCAGGCCTATGAGATTCGGGCTGAGAAGTCACCATGTAAATTCTAGGGTTATATAACAAGCATCAATTTTTCAACTTAAATAATCTTACTATGTGAAATGGGAGCAATGATGTCAGTAGGAGTTGAACTTCAGTTCTTAATAGGAATCAAATGCTTTCAAGATAAAGCCAAGAATTAGATGGAACCTTAAGCACTCTAGCCAAGTTTCTTTGATTAACCGTGGGGCTAGTCACCCACACATTTTACTCAAAAAAAACATCAGTAGAGGATAACTTTGAAGGATAGGGATTTCTCATCATGACTTACAGTTTCTTAAGTAGTGAATTGCAATCCTAAATGTGGCCTTGTACAGCCTACGTGGGAACAGACATTCAAATTGCCCATCCGAGGTGGTAAACAAAAATCTCAACTAAGGACATGTGAAGTGGAAATAACATAAGCCTATTGTGAATGCTTTTGCTCATATCGAGTAGATGGTAGTCATTAACTAGGTACTCTGGGATCCATGTCAAATATCGAACAAGACATGTCAGCAAAATAACACCATAGGGAAAGATGAGTATCAGTGAAGGGACATCTTGTATATTGGCAAGGTCTTTTAGGAAGAAGAAACTGCCTTGAGATACCAATATGGTGACCGTTGACGGAAACTCCCTATTACTTAAGTCACTTCCTATAGAAAGTTTTACACATAGCTTAAGATACAAACTAGAGTTTTAAGGGCAAAAATATATCCTAGTTAGCACAAACCCTTCAGGTAGAGAGCACAACTTCTAAGTAAAAGTAGGGGATTACAAGCTTAGTATGGCACAACACCTAATGGGATGAATGCATTGCAGTTCAAGGGGGGATGGATTTTTTTGCCGTGAGTGCAGCAATGATAAACTACCTACACTGAAAATAAATAAGAGAACTCAAATAAAAGGCAAAGGTAGAAAAAACTAAGGGAGTTAACAAGAGGAAGTTTGCATAAGGACCAAGACTTCTGAGGAAGGCACACATGGGCCCTCAGCTAGCTTGTATATGAGACAAAGTACCCTAACCACCTATGGTGTAGGCCATGCATTTCATTTCATACATTTTTTTTTGCATTTTTGCATTTCATGTATAGATTTTTGTATTTCATATATACATTATTGGACTCTCACATTTCCTTATGCGTTCTTGCATTTCTTACATTTCCACATGCCTTCTTTTTTAACATAAGTGTTCTGATGTATATGATTTCTTTTTGCATCTGTTTGCACACACACTTATTTCCCTTTGTGAGCATTTTGTAAATGTTTCATACATAATTTCTGCATGTGTTGGTACTCATAATTCTTTTGCACATGCTCCACACATAATTCATTGCATGTGTTTAACATGTGTAATTTCTTGTGTGCGTCTCTTACATAATTTTGTGAATGTTTCTTCACAAATATTTATTTATGCACACATGATTTTTTATATATTATTATATACAAAACCTTAAAGGTAAAGTGAAAAAATACTTTGCTATCCTTGTCTCAATAATTCTCTTAAGCCTTCATGTGTAATGAACTAATTGCAAAGCTAGGAGATTCAAGGATTTCTTGTGTCAATGAAATGACCATTGCATCATCGTCCTTTTGCCTATTTCATAAAGTATTATTATTAAAATAGTTCATGCCTTAAGTTTAATTTATCTTGTTGAGTTATGTTCAAGATTTTGACATAGTTATTTTAATTTACAGATTCAAAGATCAACACCTCTCTAATGTGTTTAAGATGACTGCGACATTATCCTTTTCCCAAATACAATTTAAGGATCACCGACTCCTTTATGCATCCAAGATGACCATGGCATTATCTTTTTCCTAAATGTAGATCCGAAGGTTTGTGCCTCCCTGATGCATTTAAAATGGCTACTATAATGCAGTATTTTTCCCGAATACAAGGAGTGTTCTTATTAAAATAGTTTGTGCCTTAATTTTAATTTATCTTGCCAAGTTATATCCAAGATTTTGGCATAACTGTCCCTTATCAAGTTACTTTCAATTTGAAATTTTACTTCATCCTAGCAATTCTCAACTATGAATGGGTTTTGACCTCAATCCTAGAAATTTGTGTTTCATTCAATATGAGTTGAACATGAGGTAGTCATATTTTATCTCTGTTTGCTAAATTGCATGAAAGCCTTGCACATACCACATGTAATACTCTCATCGTACATAACTCACACACATATTTGTGTATATACATGTGAATTTATGCATATATGATTTCTTACACATACTTACATGAGTAATTTCTTGCAACGAAAAAAATTGGAATGGACTCCATGCATCTAGAGTTGATCATAAGACAACTTTAGACAACGAACAATCAGATCAAGGAAAAATTCCCATCGATGAAATCCATATATTAAGTATCTCAAAAAGTGAGATCACCTACGCATACTATACTTAGGGGCATTTATTAAGAGATGAGCATCCTGCTCAAAGATAGGTCTCTATGAGGGGAATGATGCTAATCCATAAAAGGTAAGTACCTCCTAGCAAGCACACTAACATCTAACCTTTTTATAGGCATTTAAAGTCCTCTTTGCAAGGCATCCAAAATCTCTTTGTGAGCATAAAGTTTTCTTCATAAGGCATCTAAAGTCTCTTTATGAGCACAAGGTCCTTTTAGAAAGCACTCTAAGCTGGATAGTCATCGAAAAGGGTTAATGCATCGCCAAGTTGACAATAAGCCAACTATTTCACCAAAAAGGGTTAATGCATCAGCAAGTTAATGATAAGACACATACTTCAACCAAAGTCTTTTTGGAGAAAACCAAATAAAATCAAAAGCCTCTTAAGAGCAAACCAAATAAATCCAAAGTCTCTTCAGAGAAAAAAAATCCAAAGTCCTCTTTGAAAGCAGTTTCTCCAGATAACTAGGTCATGAGCCGAAAGTGCAGATTGCATGGTGCAATTTTTTATTTGCAAACTTATAAAGATCGCCTCATCGCTAAAACTTCATAGTCAAGGAGATAGCCACCTCAGGTATGTGTCCCTACTCTTTACTCTGAATATTGGCTAACCTAGGCACTAGTGCACTAACCTCCCTAAAGTTGGGGGCAACTGTAGACACTTATTCTAGAGGTGGCTCCTAATCAGAGTTACTTAATGAGGAAAGTGTTTCTCATAAATAGACAAAGAATGAAAGTGCCAGGTTTTCTCTCGAATTTTATGTTTTCAAAATGTTTTTGAGCTCTTTTACGGGTTTTAAATGTTTTAAAATCCTTTTTAGGTATGTTTCCTTTTTTCCCTATGTCATCAAGGTCAAAATGGGTTTCAGGAGTTTAAAAAAAGTCAAAGTCAAAGTTAAAGTCAAGGGTTAAAGGGCGTGAGTTACTCCCTTGGCTCATGGGTCAAGGCCGTGGCTCACACCCATAACTCACTTTTGAAACCCATTCTATATTCAAAAACAAGGGAAAGAAAGGTGAGGATTTTTATTTTCTCATCTAAAATTAAATGCTTTGGGGGATATTTAAGCCAAAAAATGATAATAATTGAGGGGAGGAGGGCTCCTCTTTCTCTTCTTCTCTCTTTCTTTCTCTCACATTTTCTTATACAAACACTCTGTTTCTAAGAAACCAAGAACAGAAGGGGTAAAAATGGGAAAGAAAGGCCAAAATCACTAGGTTTCCTTAGTTTTTTATGGAACTAACCTAAAAGTAAAATTCAGAGCCCCTAAAATCAATTAAATCCAGTATTAGAATTTGATTTATAGTGAATATTCATTTATTCCTTATAATCTTTAATTTTTCCATTTATTTGATTTATTGAATTTAAGCTTGCAAATTTGTAATTAATTTAGTTTTATTCTTATTTTACTAATTAATTCATGTTAATTAATCAAAATCATGTTAAAATTAAATAAATTAATTAGAGTTTACTATTCATCATTTTCTTCATTAGGTTCCAAACGTTGATTTTTATATTTCTTGCCTTAACCTTTGTTTTTCTGATTAAAATCATGTTTTTCATGTGTTTTAATGAGTTTTTTGGCCTTTTTATCTAATAAAATGATCAAAATCATATTTATGGTAACTTTTTATTGATTTCTATGGCTTCCAGTATCGTTCTAGAGGCTGGAGTGTGTTTCTAGGTTGAGTCACCACTTTAAGGTGGACCAAGTCATGCCCTTGGCCAGTGATTTGATCTAACTTAGACGGTTAACTTGGGTACGACTTACCCTTATCCCATTTCTCCTATGTGCGTACTCGTGCTGCTCATGTACCTTATGTTCTCATGCATCACTAATTCCCTTTATTTTCTTTATTTTTCTCTTTTAATGCTATTGTAGATTGGCCCAACTTCTACAATTAATTCATTTGCTTTTTGTTCCTTATTCTTTCAATTCACAACTGCATCATGTTTCTTCATTTTCCTTTTCAATTTTTATAATATATATGTATACATATATTATATTAGTTCATTGCTTTAATTTATTTATTATTTACTTTTTAATTAATTATTTTTGCAAATTTGTTGTTTTTCATTTAATTTATAACATATTGTATATATTGCTTATGTATTAATATTATATATTTGAGTAATATTGCATATTTTATTATATTATATTGTTAATTATATGTGAAGCCCCTATTTATACCTTAGGAGGATGTATGTGTGTTTAATTGATAATGTGATTAATAAATGCCTGTTTAGTTGACGTACTGTGCGTTAGGACCTAGAGGTAATTATTTTCAAAGAAAGGGAAAAATGGTAATTTCATTTTAAGTCATTCTTAAAAGAAGAAATGGTATATGGGGCTCAATTGAAAGAAGAGAGTGACAATTTTGGGGTAAGAATTAGATATTGTGGAGAAGTAGGGGGCTAAGTGCAACTAAACTAGGGCTAACAAAGTGGACCAATGAGATGTTGACACTTATCCTCTCTAGACTTCTCATGAGAAAAGAAGAAAATTTAAAAGATCCAAGGAGAAGGGTTGGCCGGCCATTCAAGGGAAAAAGCCATTCCTCTCCCTAAATAACCCCTAAAAATTCAAGTTGACATTTGAGAGGAGAGAGAATTTAGTGGTTGGTGTTTTAAGGTATTAACTCCCTCTCTTCTCTTCTTCTTTTGTTTATTATGATGGAAATTTATTTTGATAGAGTATATAAATGTTTATATCTATAATCTCTTCTATGTAGAAGGAGAATCAAGTAGAGGAAAGGAGAAAAAGTTGCAAAGGGATTGAAGAAGGTATTTTTGCTTGCCAAAAATGTATAGGAACTTCTCATTATTTTGTATGTATATGCTTCATGTATGTGATATGGTGAATGAAATATTAATTTTGGAATGAGTTATCATCATGGAAATTATGCTTAATGGTGCTTAAAAACCAAAATATAGAAGTTGTTTTTGGAATAGCAAAAATCTGTCCAAGGGCTCATCTAACCAAGAAGGACTATTTTGCCTATAAGTTGGGCTATAAAGATCCATACTAAGTAATTCAAGTTGGGATAGAAACTAGACTCATATACCTAGATCTCATATGAAGAAGTCAAAGATTGATTCTACCTCTAATATTGTTGAAACTGGGATTGAATTATGATATTATTTGCTGCCTTGTCATTAGGTGCAGTCTACAGTATTTTATGAATATTTTGAGATTTTTATGTTAAAATTAAATTATTTTTAATGATTCAAAAACTAAAAACAAATAGGAACAACTTTGTAGAAGAATACTTTGCTTAAAAACATCATTTATTAAGTCTAAAACAACATAAAATTAAACTTAGAAATCTGCCTTTAGGATTCTTAGGGAAGAATAGTGCTCACGGTTGGAACTAAATAGTTCGTACCGTGAGCCCATTCTAGAACTGATTCTGCACCTTGCTTATGGTTGGAACTAATTAGTTCCCACCGTAAGCACCTTTCAGAATCGATTGGGACTTATCTCATGGCTGGAACTAATCAATTCCCACCATGAGCCTCCCCTATTTCCTTATATACTTGATTTTTAGGCCTTTAATTATCTCCAAAACTTGTTTGAACTTCCCCAAATATTTATAAATCATTTTAAACTTAAAAATAAAGGTAATATATGACATTAAGTATGTGTGGAGCATAAGGAAATATAGAAATAAATTTATATAATGAACACTAATACTAGAAGACATGAATATATGTGATTCAAGATATTCCAATTAAGTTGTGGCGCACTTATGTGAATATTTCTACTTTTTAGAATATGCATCAATGATCAAATTATACTATTAAGGAAGTTATAACTACTTACATATGCACACAAATGTATTATAATGAATTTAACTTGTTGAATGAAATATGTGAAAAATGAATTAATATCTGCATATAGGGCTTGGCTATGGATAGATAGGCATGCCTATAAGGTATAGTTGTAGTTGCCATGGTTAACCCTGTTTGGGTCCATAGTTTCCCCCATTAGGGACCACATTCTTAACCCCATTGGGTTCGCAGGTTTGATACCTTCGGGTATACACAAGTTAAATACCTACAGGTATTCACATGATTGATACCTATGGGCATCCTCAGCACCCATTATCTATACCTATAAAACATAGGCAGGCATCTAGAAAAGATAATAAGAAAATAAGATAAATGCTAAATTAATGATGTACCATGTATGATTAAGCTTATTTTAAAAATATGTGTGTAGCTTGCTTTCATGGTTAATATAAATATAAACTTGTACCTTATGCATGCTTGTGTGCTTGGGAATGATCACTTTGAGTGGTTGTTCACATATTAAGTATTCTCCACTTGGCTGTATAGCTTAGCCCGGGTGTTTATTCATGTAGGTACTTAAGCTAGGACTCTTTAATAGGGGCATGATCTGCAACGTCAAAGCCAACACTTGTATTAGGAAGAGTCAAAGTATGAAGATAACATCTTTTGTTTTTGCTAATGTAATCACTATTTTGTACTAAATGAATTAGGATGTAAATATAATAGAATTTTATAAATTATATTGTATAAAAGTACCTATTTATAGCCTTCTTAATCATAATAGGAAATAAGGAAGAATAGAGTAAGCATTACTTTTTTGGTATTAGAGCCTAGGTTTAGGCAATTTTGGCCGATAGGTGTTTAAGACCATACATGTATATAATGTTATTCATGTTGTACTTATACAGCTGTCCCTATTTTCTTATTGGTAGTTACTTATAGAGTGGTCTAGGGAAGTGATAGAGGAGACTATTGAAAGTAATTTGCTAGTGCGATCAAATCGCTCGAACCCAAAATGCTCAATCCCCTTGGATGATGCACCTACTGCTATTCCTAGGGAAGTATTATTGAAGGTTTATTGAGATATGGCCCAAATTCTATAGAGAATGATAGCACCCAAAGCTTCCATTGTTGAAATTAGAAAGCATAGGGTAGGGGAATTTATGGGTACCATATTGGAGGAATCTAAGAAGGGAAAATTTTGGCTGGAAAGATTAGGAATGTATTTGATGAGATTTGATGCCTAGCAAATTAGAGGGTGACTTGTGTTATGTCCTTACTTCAAAGAGCAGCATACAACTTGTGGCAGTTGGTGTTAAAGTAGCATCAATTACCTGATACCCTTACTTAGGAATTCTTTGAAGAGGAGTTTAAAAAGAGATGTTATCAAAGCTTATAAAGAAGAAAAACTGAGGTAGTTTTTAAATTTGAAGTAGAGAGACACGACTATTGCTGAGTATGAAAAGTAATTTAGTTGCCTAAGCAAATATGTACTAGAACCTATGTTAACTAAAGCTTTTGAGTGTCAACACTTCGAGGATGGTTTAAATGATCGAATCAAGAAGCGACTAATAGGACCTATATCATTGCAACTGGTAAACCATTATCAACTTGTGAAAAAAGCCATCTAAGTAGAAAAGAATCAATTAGCCAAGAAAAATAAAGAATAGAAAATAAATTTTACTAGAGGTGGTTCATTAACACGAAAGAGATTTAGGGTTGCACAGGGAGATCAAATAGCTGAATCTTTTAACAGTCCTACTATTAGGGGTAGATGATAGGGAACATTTACAACATCCAAATCGGGTAAGGAGATGTCGATAGGATAAGGTGTAGGACAACCCCCAGAATGCACTTATTATTCTAGGAGGCATTGGGGCACCTACAAGATGCTAACATGTGCTTCTTTTAGATGTGACAACACTAATCATTTTATGGACAATTGCCCATTGAGATAAGAGAAGGTGTTTACCCAACAAAGAAGTAGGGAAGCTTCTAATGCACCCTCAACAGGCAAAGGATGTGAAAGAGGTCAAGGTGGATCTAGTTAATTTAGAGCTCTATCCAAAAATGTCTCTAAGACCATTGATTGACCTTTTACCTCTAAAACTTCTACCCAGGCATACGCCATGGAAGCTCATAAAGATATGGATGCCTTATAAGTTATATCAGGTATTTTCTCATTCTTTAACATTAATGTGTATGTACTTATTGATCTGGGTTCTACCCATTCTTATATTTGCATTAGGGATATGGAAAAAATATGTCAATTGTAGACCAGTTAGATTTTGATATGTGTGACTAGTCATTTGTGTTAGAGAGTATGCCCT
>JBBPFJ010000472.1:0-41251 GCA_037975025.1 Excoecaria agallocha
AGGGGTACCCTTTTGAGTTTTTGCTAAAAAACTGAGAAAAAAAGTTAAAGGGTACCCCCTTTGTGTTTTTGGATGAAAAACTGAGGCAAAATGCAAAATAGTACCCCTTTGAGTTTTTGTTGAAAAAAAAAATTCCAAGGGTACCCTATTGAGTTTTTGTTGAAAAATTGAGGCATAAAGTTAAAGAGTACCCACTTTGAGTTTTGGGTGAAAAACTTAGGAAAAATGCAATGGGGTATCCTTTTGAGTTTTTGTTGCAAAACTAAGAAAAAATGCAAAGGGATACCCCTTTTAGTTTTTGTTAAAAAAACTGGGCAAAAAACTCAAATGGTACCCCATTGTATTTTTGTTGAAAAACCAAGGCAAAAAGTGGAAAGGTTTTTCCTTCGAGTTTTGGGTGAAAAACTCCTTTTTGAGTTTTTATTTAATAACAAAGACAAAAAGCCAAAGGATACTTCATTTGAGTTTTTGTTAAAAAACAGATAAAAAATGCAAAGGGATACCCCTTTCTATTTTGGTTGAAAAGCTGCGTAAAAACGTAAAGGGATACCTTTTGGAGTTTTTGTCAAAATACTGAGGCCAAAAGCCAAAAGGCACCATTTTTGAGTTTTGTATGAAAAACTTAGAAAAATGCAAAGGGATACCCATTTGTAATTTGGATGAAAAACCGAGACAAAATGCAAATGGATACCCCTTTTAGTTTTTGTTGAAAAGCATAGGAAAAATGAACAGGGATACCCCTTTGAGTTTTTGTAGAAAAACTAAGGAGAAATGCAAAGGGCTATCCCTTTGAATTTTTGTTGAAAAACTGAGGAAAAATGCAAAAGGTTACCCCTTTGTGTTTTTGTTTAGAAACTAAGGCAAAAAGTCAAAGGGTACCCCCATTGAGTTTCTGTTGAAAAACATAGGCAAAATGCAAAGGGGCACCCATTTGTATTTTGGATGAAAAACTAAAGAAAAATGCAATGGCGTACCCCTTTTATTTTTGTTGAAAAATTGAGACAAAAGGCCAAAGGGTACCCCCTTTAAGTTTTTGTTGAAAAACTGATGAAAAATGCAAAATGGTACCCCTTCAATTTTTTGTCAAAAAACTTAGGCAAAAAGCAAAATGGCACCCCCTATGAGTTTTGAATTAAAAACTGAGAAAAAAATCTAAGGGGCACCCCTTTGAGTGTTGGTTGAAAACTGAGAAAAAATGTAAAGAGATATCTCTTTGAGTTTTTATAAAAATACTGTGTCAAAAACCCAAAGGGCACCCCTTTTGAGTTTGGTATGAAAATTTTAGGCAAAATGCATAGGGGTACCCCTTTGAATTTCTGTTGATAAACCGAGGAAAAAACCCAAGGGATATCTATTTGAGTTTTTATTGAAAAATTGAGGCAAAAAGCCAAAAGATACCCCCCCTTTGAGTTTTTAATGACAAACTGAGGCAAAATACAAAGGTGTACCATTTTGAGTTTTGGATTAAAAATTGAGGAAAAATGCACAGAGTTTCCTATTTGAGTTTTGGTTGAAAACCTGAAGAAAAATGAAAAAGCGTACCGGTTTGTGTTTTTGTAAAAAAAATTAGGCAAAAATCAAATGGGTAACCCTTTTGAGTTTTTGGATGAAAAATTAAGGCAAAATGCAATGGGATACCCTTTTGACTTTTTGTTGAAAAATAATGAAAAAATGCCAAGGGGTACCCCTTTGTGTTTTTGTAGAAAAATGGAGGCATTAAGTTAAAGGTTACCCCCTTTGAGGTTTGGGTGAAAAACTTAGGAAAAGTGCAAAGGGTTACCCTTTTGAGTTTTGGATAAAAAACTAAGGAAAAATACAAAAGAGTACTCATTTGAGTTTTTGTTGAAAAAATGAGGCAAAGAATCAAAAGGTACCCCATTGAGTTTTGGATGAAAAACTGAGAAAAAATGCAAAAAGGTACCCCTTCGAGTATTTGGTGTAAAACAACGAAAAAATGCAAAGGGGTACCCCATTGTACTTTTGTTGAAAAACTTAGACAAAAAGTTAAAGGGTACCCCCTTTATATTTTGGATGAAAAAATGAGGTAAAATACAAAGGGGTACCCCTTTAATTTTTTAATGAAAAATAAAAGAAAAATGCAAAATGATACTCCTTTGAGTTTTTATTTAAGAACTCAGGAAAAAGTTAAAGGGTACGTCATTTGAGTTTTTGTTGAAAACTAAGGCAAAATGCATTGGGATACCCCTTTGAATTTTTGTTGAAAAACTGAGGAAAAATGCAAAAGGTTACCCCTTTGTGTTTTTGTTTAAAAATTAAGGCAAAAAGCCAAAGGGTATCCCCTTTGAGTTTTTGTTGAAAAACTTATGCAAAATGCAAAGGGGTTCCCGTTTGTATTTTGGATGAAAAAGTGAAGAAAAATGCAATGGGGTACACCTTTTTATTTTTGTTGAAAAACTGAGACAAAAGGCCAAAGGGTACCTCCTTTGATTTTTTGTTGAAAAACATATGAAAAATGCAAAATGCTACCCCTTAAATTTTTTATCAAAAAATTTAGGCAAAAAGCAAAATGACACCCCCTATGAGTTTTGAATTAAAAACTAAGACAAAAAGCTAAGGGGCGAGGAAAAATGTAATGAGATATCCCTTTAATTTTTTATAAAAATACTATGTCAAAAATCCAATGGGGTACCCCCTTTGAGTTTGGTATGAAAATCTTAGGCAAAATGCAAAGTGGTACCCCTTTGAGTTTCTGTTTAGAAATAAAGGAAAAAAGCCCAGAGATCCCTCTTTGAGTTTTTATTGAAAAACTGAGGCAAAAAGCCAAAAGGTACCCCCTTTGAGTTTTTGATGACAAACTGAGGAAAAATACAAAGGGCTACCCTTTTGAGTTTTGGATTAAAAACTGATGAAAAATGCAAAGGGGAGCCTCTTTGAGTTTTGGTCGAAAAATTAAAGAAAAATGAAAAAGCGTACCGATTTGTGTTTTTGTCAAAAAAAATTAGGCAAAAATTAATGGGTACCCCCTTTGAGTTTTAGGATGAAAGACTGAGGCAAAATATAATGGGGTACCCCTTTGAATTTTTGTTGAAAAATAATGGAAAAATGTCAAGCGGTATCCCTTTGAGTTTATGTAGAAAAATGTAGGCATTAAGTTAAAGGGTGCCCTTTTTGAGGTTAAGGTGAAAAACTTAAGAAAAATGCAAAGGGGTACCCTTTTGAGTTTTGGATTAAAAATTAAGGAAAAATGCAAAGGTGTACCCCTCTGGGTTTTTGTTTAATAACTAAAATAAAAAGCCAAAGGGCACCGCCTTTGAATTTTTGTTGAAAAATAATAGAAAAATGCCATAGGGAACCCCTTTGTATTTTTGTAGAAAAACGTAGGCATTAAGTTAAAGGGTACCCCCTTTGAGGTTTGGGTGAAAAGCTTAGGAAAAATTCAAAGGGGGTACCCCTTTGAGTTTTGGATTAAAAACTAAGGAAAAATAAAAAGGAGTACCCTTTTAAGTTTTTGTTGAAAACAATGGAAAAGAGCCAAAATGTATCCCTTTGAGTTTTGGATGAAAAACTGAAAAAAAAAAATGCAAAGTGGTATCCCTTCGAGTATTTGTTGTAAAACAGCGAAAAAATGCAAAGGGTGCCCCCATTGTGTTTTTGTTGAAAAACAAAGAAAAAAAGTTAAAGAGTACCCGTTTTATGTTTTGGATGAAAAAATGAGGCAAAATACAAATGAGTACTCCTTTAAATTTTTAACGAAAAACAAAAGAAAAATGCAAAAGGGTACCCCTTTAAGTTTTTGTTGAAGAACTCAGCCAAAAAGTTAAAAGGGTACCTCGTTTGAGTTTTTGTTGAAAAACTAAGGCAAAATACACTGGGGTACCCCTTTAAGTTTTTGTCAAAATACTGAGAAAAAATGCAAAAGGTTACCCCTTTATGTTTTTGTTTAAAAACTGAGGCAAAAAGCCAAAAGGTAACCCCTTTGAGTTTCTATTGAAAAACTTAGGCAAAATGCAAAGGGATACCCATTTGTATTTTGGATGAAAAACTGAAGAAAAATGCAATGGGGTACCCCTTTTTGTTTTTGTTGAAAAACTGGGACAAAAGGTCAAAGGGTACCCCCTTTGAGTTTTTGTTGAAAAACTGATAAAAAATGCAAAATGGTATCCCTTCAATTTTTTGTCAAAAAACTTGGGCAAAAAGAAAAATGGCGCCCCCTATGAGTTTTGGATTAAAAATTGTGACAAAAAGCTAAGGGACACTCCTTTGAGTTTTGGTTGAAAAACTGAGAAAAAATGCAAAGAGATACCCCTTTGAGTTTTTATAAAAATACTGTGTCAAAAACCCAAAGGGTACCTCCTTTGAGTTTGGTATGAAAATCTTAGGCAAAATGCAAAGTGGTGCCCCTTTAAGTTTCTATTGAGAAACAGAGAAAAAAAGCCAAGGGATGTCTCTTTGAGTTTTTATTGAAAAACTGAGGCACAAAACCAAAAGGTACTCCCTTTGAGTTTTTAATGACAAACTGAGGTAAAATACAAAGGGCTACCCTTTTTAGTTTTGGATTAAAAACTGAAAAAAAATGCAAAGGCGAGCCTCTTTGAGTTTTGGTCGAAAAATTGAAGAAAAATGAAAAAGCGTACCGGTTTGTGTTTTTGTCAAAAAAATTAGGCAAAAATAAAATGGGTACCCCATTTTAGTTTTTGGATAAAAAACTGAGGCAAAATGCAATAGGGTACCCCTTTGAATTTTTGTTGAAAAATAATAGAAAAATGCCAAGGGGGACCCCTTTGAGTTTTTATAGAAAAACGTAATCATTAAGTTAAAGGGTACCCCCTTTGAGGTTTAAGTGAAAAACTTTGGAAAAATGCAAAGGAAAACCCCTTTGATTTTTGGATTAAAAACTAAAAAAAAATGCAAAGGTGTACCCCTTTGAGTTTTTTTTAATAACTAAGACAAAAAGCTAAAGGGCACCCCCTTTGAATTTTTGTTGAAAAACAATGGAAAAATGCCATAAGGTACCCCTTTGAGTTTTTGTAAAAAAACGTAGGCATTAAGTTAAAGGGTACCCCCTTTGAAGTTTGGGTGAAAAACTTAGGAAAAATAAAAAGGAGTACCCCTTTGAGTTATGGATTAAAAACTAAGAAAAAATGAAAAGGAGTACCCTTTTGTGTTTTTGTTGAAAAACTAAGGCAAAGAGCCAAAAGGTACCCTTTTGAGTTTTGGATGAAAAACTGAGGAAAAATGCAAAGGGATACCCCATCAAGTATTTGTTGTAAAACAACGAAAAAATACAAAGGGGTACCCCATTGCGTTTTTGTTGAAAAACTGAGATAATAAGTTAAAGAGTACCCCTTTTATGTTTTGGATGAAAAAATGAGGCAAAATACAAAGGGGTACTCCTTTAAATTTTTAATAAAAAATAAAATAAAAATGCAAAATGGTACCCCTTTAAGTTTTTGTTGAAGAACTCAGCCAAAAAGTTAAATGGTATCCCGTTTGAGTATTTGTTGAAAAACTAAGGCAAAATACATTGGGATGCCCCTTTGAGTTTTTGTCGAAATACTAAGGAAAAATGCAAAAGGTTATCCCTTTATGTTTTTATTTAAAAACTGAGGCAAAAAACCAAAGGATAACCCCTTTGAGTTTCTATTGAGAAACTTAGGCAAAATGCAAAAGGATACCCGTTTGTGTTCTGGATGAAAAATTGAAGAAAAATGCAATAGGGTACCCCTTTTTGTTTTTGTTGAAAAACTGGGACAAAAGGCCAAAGGGTACCCCCTTTGAGTTTTTGTTGAAAAACTGATAAAAAATGCAAAATGGTATCCCTTCAATTTTTTGTCAAAAAACTTAGGCAAAAAGCAAAATGGCGCCCCTTATGAGTTTTGGATTAAAAACTGAGACAAAAAGCTAAGGGACACTCCTTTGAGTTTTGGTTGAAAAACTGAGAAAAAATGCAAAGAGATACCCCTTTGAGTTTTTATAAAAATACTATGTCAAAAACCCAAAGGGTACCCCCTTTGAGTTTGGTATGAAAATCTGAGGCATAATGCAAAGGGTACCCCTTTGAGTTTCTGTTGAGAAACAGAGGAAAAAAGCCAATTGATATCTCTTTGTGTTTTTATTGAAAAACTAAGGCAAAAATCCAAAAGGTACCCACTTCGAATTTTTAATGACAAACTGATGCAAAATACAACGGGCTACCCTTTTGAGTTTTGGATTAAAAACTGAGAAAAAATGCAAAGGGGTACCTCTTTGATTCTTGGTAGAAAAACTGAAGAAAAATGAAAAAGCATACCGGTTTGTGTATTTGTCAAAAAAATTACGCAAAAATCAAATGGGTACCTCCTTTGAGTTTTTGGATGAAAAACTGAGGCAAAATGCAATGGGGTACCCCTTTGAATTTTTGTTGAAAAATAATGGAAAAATGACAAGGGGTACCCCTTTGAGTTTTTGTAGAAAAACGGAGGCATTAAGTTAAAGGGTACCCCCTTTGAGGTTTGGATGAAAAAATTTTGGAAAAATACAAAGGGGTACCCCTTTGAGTTTTTGATTAAAAGCTAAGGAAAAATGCAAATGAGTACCCCTTTGAGTTTTTGTGGAAGAACTGAGGCAAAAAGGCAAAAGGTATCCCTTTGAGTTTTGGATGAAAAACTGAGGCAAAATGCAAAGAGATACCCCTTCAAGTATTTGTTGTAAAACAGAGGAAAAGTGCAAAAGGATATCTCATTGTATTTTTGTTGAAAAATTGAGACAAAAAGTTAATGCATACCCCTTTATGTTTTGGATGAAAAAATGAGGCAAAATGCAAAGGGCACCCCTTTTGAGTTTTTGTTGAAAAACTTAAGCAAAATGCAAAGTGGTACCCATTTATGTTTTTGATGAAAAACTGGGGAAAAATGCAAAGGGGTGCCCCTTTTAGTTTTTGTTGAAATCTAAAACCAAAGGCCGAAAGGGTACACCCTTTCAGTTTTTGTTGAAAAACTGATGAAAAATGCAAAATGGTACCCTTTAAAGATTTTGTCAAAAAACTGAGGCAAAAAGCAAAATGGCATCCCATATGAGTTTTGGATGAAAAATTGAGACAAAACGCTAAGGGACGCCCCTTTGAGTTTTGGTTGAAAAACTAATAAAAAATGTAAAGGGATACCTCTTTGAGTTTTGTATAAAAATTAAGGAAAAATGTAAAAGGATACCCCTTTGAGTTTCTTTTAAGAAACAGAGGAAAAAAACAAAGAGGTACCCCTTTTTGAATTTTTAATTAAAAATTGAGGCAAAATACAAAGGGGTACCCTTTTGAGTTTTGGATTAAAAACTGAGAAAAAATGCAAAAGGGGTACCCCTTTAAGTTTTGAACGAAAAACTAAAGAAAAATAAAAAGATATCCATTTGTGCTTTTGTTACAAAAATTAGGAAAAAATCCTATGGGTACACTCTTTGAATATTGGATGAAAAACTGAGGCAAAATTCATAAGATTCCTCAGTTTTTATTGAAAAATTCAGGATTCAAAGGGTTACCCCTTTGAGTTTTTGTTGACAAAAAGTTAAAGGAAATACCCCTTTACATTTTGCATGAAAAATGGAGGCAAAATGCAAAGGAAAACCACTTTGAATTTTTGTTGCATCACAGAAAAAAATGCAATGGGGTACCCCTTTGAGTTTTTGTTGAAAAACATAAGCAAAGAGTAAAAAAGTATCCCTTTTGAGTTTTGGATAAAAAAAACTGAGGCAAAATACCAAGGGGTATCCCCTTTAAGTTTTTGATGAAAAATTGAGGCAAAATACAAAGGGGTACCACCTTTGAGTTTTTGTCAAAAAACTGAAGAAAAATGTAAAAGGATAACTCTTTGATCTTTTTTCCAAAAACTGAGATGAAATGCAACGGGGTATCCTTTTGAGTTTTTGTTGGAAAACGGAGCAAAAATTCAAAGGGGTACCACTTTAAGATTTTATTTAAAAACTGTGCAAAAATAAAAAGGTCGCCCCTTCAAGTTTTAGATAAAAATTAAGGCAAAATGCAAAGGGGCTTCCCTTCAAGTTTTGGTCGAAAAACTGAAGAAAAATATAAAGGGATAACTCTTTGAGTTTTTTTTCCAAAAAATGAGGCAAAGAACTAAAGGGTACTCCCTATGTGTTTTGGATGATAATTTGAGGTGAAATGCAAAGGGGAATCCCTTTGAGTTTTTATTGAAAAACTGAGCAAAAATTCAATTGGTTACTCCTTCAAGTTTTTATTTAAAAACTGAGAAAAAATGTAAAGGGACACCCCTTTGAGTTTTTGTTGAAAAAATAAAGGAAAAATCCAAAAGGGAACCCTTTGATTTTTGGATGAAAAACCGAGGTAAAATACAAAGGGGTACCCCCTTTACGTTTTGGATGAAAAACGGAGGAAAAATTTAATTGCGTACCCCTTTAAGTTTTTGTTGAAAAACTGAGTAAATATGCAAAAGGGTACCCCTTTGATTTATAGATGAACAACTGAGGCAAAAAGCTCAAAGGTACCCTTTTAAGTTTTGGATGAAAAACTGAGGCAAAATGCAAAGGGGTACCCCTTTGAATTTTTATTGCAAAGTTGAGAAAAATGTACAGAGGTATCCCTTTGAGTTTTTGTTGAAAAATAAAGGCAGGAAAAATTCAAAAGGTTACCCCTTTCGGCTTTTCTTGAAAATCTAAAGAAAAATGCAAAGGGATACCCCTTTGAGTTTTTGTTGAAAAACTTAGGCAAAAAGAAAAAGGGTAGTCCCTTTGAGTTTTGGATATAAAATTGAGGTAAAATAAAAGAAATTGTACCCTTCTGAGTTTTCGATTAAAAAGTAATGTAAAATGCAATGTGGTTCCCAATTTGAGTTTTGGTAAAAAAAACTGAAGAAAAATGCAAAAAGGGTTACCATTTAAGTTTTTGTCAAAAAACTGAGGCAAAAATCCAAAAGGCTCCTCTTTGAATTTTGGATGAGAAACTAACTTAAAATACAAAGGAGTACCCCTTATAGTTTTGGTTGAAAATCTGATGAAAAATGCAAAAGGGCACCCCTTTGAGTTTTTGTTAAAAAAACTAAGGCAAAATACCAAAGAGTACCCCATATGATTTTTGGTTGAAAAACTGACACAAAAATTAAAGTAGTACCCCTTTGTGTTTTTATTGAAAATTTGATGGAAAATTTAAAGGGGTATTCCTTTGAGTTTTTTTTTTTGAAAATTTGATGTAAAATTCAAAAGGATAACCCTTTAAATTTTGGATAAAAAACTGAGTAAAAATACAAAGGGGTACCCCTTAGAGTTTTGGTTGAAAATCTAAGAAAAAAATGCAAAGGGGTGCCTCTTTAAGTTTTTAATGAAAAACTAAGGCAAAAAGACAAAGGGTATCCCCTTTAAGTTTTTGATAAAAAAAATTGAGGCAAAATAAATAAGAATACCCCTTTGAGTTTTCGATAAAAAACTAAAGCAAAATGCAAAGAGATACCCCATTTAGTTGAAGCAAAATGCAAAGGGGTACCCCATTGAGTTTTGTTCGAAACATTAAAGAAAAATACAAAGGAGTACCTATTTGACTCTTTGTCCAAAACCTAAGGAAAAAACCCAAAGGGTACCCCTTTTGAGTTTTGGATTAAAAACTGAGGTAAAATGCAAAAGGTTATCCCTTTAAGATTTTGTTTAAAAACTGAGTAAAAATTCAAAAGGGCATTCCTTTGAATTTTTGTTTAAAAACTAAGGCAAAGCATACTCCTTTTGAGTTTTGAATGTAAAACTGAGGCAAAATGGAAAGGGGTACCCCTTTGAGTTTTGGTTGAAAAATTGAGAAAAAATGTAATAGGGTACCTCTTTGAGTTTTGTCAAAATATTGAGATAAAAAGCCCAAGGGTACCCATTTGAATTTAGATGAAAAACTGAGGCAAAATGCAAAGGGGTACACCTATGAGTTTTGGATTAAAAACGGAGAAAAAATTTAAAGGGGAACCCCTTTGAGTTTTTTTGGAAAACTAAGAAAAAATGCAAAGGGGTACACCTTTGAGTTTTTGTTCAAAAACTTAGGTAAAGAGCCAAAGGGTGTCCCTTTGAGTTTTCGATAAAAAACAGTGGTAAAATACAAAAGAGCACCCCTTTGAATTTTTATTGAAAATTTGATGTAAAATGCTATGGGGTACCCCTTATATTTTTGGATGAAAAACTGAGTTAGAATACAAAGGGGTATCCCTTTGAGTTTTTATTTAAAATATGAGGAAAAATGCAAAGGGGTACCCTTTGAGTTTTTGTTAAAGAACTAAGGCAAAAAGCCAAATGGTACCCCTTTTGGTTTTTGGTTGAAAAACTGATGCAAAATGCAATGGAGTATCCCTTTGTATTTTTATTAAAAATTTGATGTAAATTTCAAAGGGGTACCCCTTTGAGTTTTGGTTGAAAATCTGAAAAAAAAAATTCAAAGGGATAACCCTTTGAGTTTTTGTTAAAAATCTGAGGCAAAAAGACAAAGGGTACCCCATTTGAATTTTGAATGAAAAACTGAGGTAAAAAAAGAAAAGGGATACCTCTTTGAATTTTTATTAAAAAACTGTGGCAAAAATTCAAAAAGTACCACATTTGAGTTTTAGAAGAAAAATTACGGCAAAATACAAAGGGGTGTCCCATTAAATTTTTGATTAAAAACTGAGTAGAAATTCTATGAGGAACCCATTTGAGTTTTTATTGAAATGTTGAGGAAAAATGGAAAGGGGCACCCCTTTAAGTTTTTGTTGAATAACTGAGGCAAGAAGCAAAAAGGTACCACTTTGAGTTTTGGATTAAAAATGGAGGCAAAACACAAAGGTATACTATACCACTTTGAGTTTATATTGAAAATTTGACGTAAAATTCAAAGGGATACGTGTTTGTGTTTTGGATGTAAAATTGAGACAACATGTAAAGGGGTGCCCTTATGAGTTTTCGTCGAAAAACGAAAGAAAAAATGCAAATGAATACTCATTTGAGTTTTTATCCAAAATTGAGGAAAAAAGGCAAAGGGTACCACCTTTAAGTAGTGGATGATAAACTGAAGCAAAATGAAAACGGGTACCGTATTGAGTTTTGGTCGAAAAATATTAGAAAAAAGCTAAGGAGTACCTATTTGAATTTTAGTCCAAAATCTGATGAAAAAAGCCAAAGGTTGCCAGCTTTTAGTTTTTGATTAAAAGTTGAGGTAAAATGCAAAGGGTTATCCCTTTGAGTTTTGCTTTAAAATTTGAGTAAAAATGCAAAGAGGTATAGCTCTGATTTTTTATTTAAAAATTGAGGCAAAAATCCAAAAGGCACCCCTTTTAAGTTTCGAATAAAAAATTGATGCAAAATGGGAAAGGGTAGCTTTTGATGTTTTGATTGAAAAATTGAGGAAAAATGCAGCGGGGTACCTCTTTGTCTTCAACTGAAATACTGAGGCAAAAAGCCAAAAGTACCCCTTTTGAGTTTTTCATTAAAAACAGAGAAAAAATTCAGAGGGGAGACTCTTTGAGTTTTTGTTTAAAAACTAAAGAAAAATGCAAAAGAGTACCCCTTTGAGTTTTTGTTGTAAAATTGAGACAAAAACCCAAAGGGTATCTTTTTGAGTTTTGGATTAAAAATTGAGGCAAAATACAAATGAGTATCCCTTTTAGTTTTTATTAAAAATTTGAGGAAAAATTCAAAGGGGTACCCCTTCGAGTTTTATTGAAAAACTCGAAAAAAATGCAAAGGAATACCTTTTGAGTTTTTACTGAAAAACTGAGGCGAAAAGACATAGGGTATCTCTTTGTGTTTTTGAAGAAAAATTGAGGTAAAATGCCAAGTGGCAACCCTTTGAGTTTTCATCAAAAAACTGAAGAAAAATATAAAAGGGTACACATTTGATTTTTTATACAAAATTTGACACACAAAACCAAAGGTTAACAACTTTTACTTTTGGAAGAAAAACTGAAGCAAAATGTTAAGGGATACCCCCATTTGAGATTTGGATGAAAAACTAAGGCAAAATCCAAAGGGGTATCCCTTTGAATTTTGGTCGAAAAATTGAAGAAAAATGCAAAGAGGTACCCATTTGAGTTTTTACCTAAAAACTAAGGAAAAATTCCAAGAGCTACCATCTTTGAGTTTGTATGAAAAACTAAGGTAAAATACAAAAGGGTACCCCTTTGAGTTTTAGATGAAAAATTGAGGCAAAATTCAAAGTGGCTCCCCTTTAAGTTTTTGTCAAAAAACTGAAGAAAAATGCAAATGGTTAGCCATTTACGCTTTTGTAAAAAAATTGAAGAAAAAATTGAAAGGATACACCCCTTGAGTTTTGGATGAAAAACTAAGTCAAAATAGAAAGGGGCACCCCTTCGAGTTTTGGTTGAAAATTTGAGAAAAAATACAAAGGGATATCCCACTGAGTTTTTGTTGAAAAAATGCGGCAGATGATGAGGGGGACCCCTTTGAGTTTTGGTTGAAAAACTGAGAAAAAATGCAAAGAGGTACATATTTGAGTTTTGTCAAAATACGAGGCAAAAAGACAAAGGGTACCCCCTTTGAGTTTTGGATGAAAAACTAAGGTAAAATACAAAAGGGTATCCCTTTGTGTTTTTGCTGAAACTAAGAAAAAATGCAAAAAGATACCCCTTTAAGTTTTTCTTGAAAAATTGAGACAAAAAGCCAAAGGGTATCCCCTTTAAGTTTTCAATGAAAAACTGAGACAAAATGAAAAGAGGTACCCTTTTGAGATTTAGTTTTAAATTTGAAGAAAAATGCCAAGGGGTACCCCTTTGAGTTTTTGTTGAAAATCTAAGGCAAAAAAGCCAAAAGGTACCCCCTTTGGATTTTGGTTGAAAAACATATGCAAAATGCAAATGAGTATCCATTTGAGTTTTTATTTAAAATTTGATATAAAATTCAAAGGGGTAATCTTTTGAGTTTTGATTAAAAATCTAAGAAAAAATGCAAATGGATAACCCTTTGAGTTTTTGTTAAAAAACTGAGGCAAAAAGACATTAGGTACCCCTTTGAGTTTTGGAAAAAAAAAAACTGAGGTAAAATACAAAGGAGTACCCCTTTGAGTTTTCGATGAAAAACTGAAGCAAAATTCAAAGGGGTACCCTATTGAGTTTTGGTCGAAAAATAAAAGAAAAATGCTAAGGAGTATTTATTTGAGTTTTTTTTCCAAAAACTAAGGAAAAATGCCAAAGGGTACCCCGTTTGAGCTTTGGAATAAAAGCTGGGGTAAAATACAAAGAGTTATCCCTTTAAGTTTTGCTTTAAAATCTGAGAAAAAATATAAAGGGATATCCCTTCGAGTTTTTGCTTAAAAACTGAGGTAAAAAGCCAAAAGGTACCCCATTTGAGTTTTGGATAAAAAATTGATGCAAAACGGAAAGGGTTAGCCCTTTGAGTTTTGGTCAAAAAACTGTGAAAAAATGCAAAGGACACCCCCTTTGAGTTTTTATTTAAAAGCTAAGGAAAAATTCAAAGGGGACTCCCTTTTAGTTTTTGTTGAAAAACTGACAAAAATGCAAAGGGTTACCACTTTGAGTTTTTGTCTACAAATTAAGGCAAAAACCCAAAGGGTACCCATTTTAGTCTTTATTTAAAATTTAAGGAAAAATTCGAAAGGGCACCCCTTTGAGTTTTTGTTCAAAAACTGAGGAAAATGCAAATGATGCCCTGAGTTTTTGTTGAAAAACTAAGGCAAAAAGACAAACGGTACCCCTTTATGTTTTGGATGAAAAATTGAGGCAAAATGCAAAGGGGTACCCCTTTGAGTTTTGGTTGAAAAATTGAAGAAAAATGCCAAAAAGTACCGATTTGAGTTTTTATAAAAAACTTAGGCAAAAAGCCAAATAGTAGCACCTTTGAGTTTTGGATGAAAAACTAAAGCAAAATGCTAATAGGTAACCCCTTTGAGGTTTGGATGAAAAACTAAGATAAAATGCAAATGGGTTCCCCTTTAAATTTTTGTAAAAATACAGGGACAAAAAGCCAAAGGTTACTCCTTTGAGTTTTGGATGAAAGAGAGGTAAAATACAAATGAGTACCCTTTTGAGTTATTGTTGAAAATCTAAGGTAAAAAGATAAAGGGTGCCCCCTTTGAGTTTTGGATGAGAAACTAAGACAAAAATAAAAGGGTACCCTTTTGCGCTTTGGATGAAAAATTGAGGTAAAATACAAAGGGGTATTCCATTGTATTTTGGTTGAAAATTTTAAGAAAATTACAAAGAGGTATCCATTTGAGTTTTTTTCCAAAAATTAAGGCAAAAAGCCATAGGGTACCTGTGACACCCTCTATACAACCTAATATTCTTATTAGCCTTATTTTAAATGCGATTAGATCTAAATTCCTTAACCAAATTTTTAGAGGCATAACAGCTTAGAACTCTTACTACCCAACCTGCAAACAACTCAATTTACACTCCCTATAATCATTCCTCCAACTTCAATACTCCACTTAATCACACAATACTTCTATAATCACATTCTGATATATCACATGCCATAATAAGCATAAATTCACACTATCCCATTCGTATCAATACCACATTCATATAATAGTTATACAGGCCCAATTACATACACATATGCCCATATTAATTACAAAAACTTCTTATATACATAATCTAAAAAAATATCGTTTATATACATGCCTAAAAGTCCTTCTCATTTCTCCTACTCTCTTGTACCTGTCCCTACGCGCAGTCAAAATAAACTACACACTAAGCAAACTAGTCACTTAGTGGTGAATATATTTACATACAATTTCACCTAACCATTTAATCCTTTATTCTTAACAATTTATTACTTATAAAGTAAGAACCGCTATTAATCTTAATAAATTCATCATTTATTCCCTTTATTTCAAATTTTGTTTTTAATAATTGCAATAATCCTTTTTCATGTTTAATTTCAGTATTTACCTAGTCTAGTATATAATTTCAATTAAATGCACAAAAGTTTGACTTTTTTAATCTTTGACTCAATTTGACTTTTTCGTTGACTTTTCTAAATTTCATGCCATTTGACCTCCTTTTTAATCCGTTTGACTTTTTTTTACTTTTATTTCAATTTAATTACATAAATTGCACTTTAGCGCCCCAAAAATTTTTCTTTAAGTGTAAATTACAGTTTAGTCCTTCTAACTTTTTTAATTATGATTTTACCCCTTTTAGTCAATTTAACTATTTTGCCCACTTTAATCATATTTTTACCACTAAATGACCATTTTATCCCTAATTAATTGCATAATTATATTTTTGCCCTTATTAAACATATATAACTCATTTCTCACCATATTTCACTCTTATTCACATTTTTAACGTTATAAAAACCATAAATATCCCTTTTTCACAATTTTATACAAAATTTTCCATTTTGCCTTTAGTTACAAACAGCAGGAAAACCATGAACCAGATAAATGGATAAGCAAATCCAGTATACGGGAGTCACCATACCACCAAGGTAAGATGCTACTCCCTGATAAATTAGTTAATGAGCTGGTTAACATTAGTTTTTCACCCTTCCAGTACAGTAATAATGCAGTAGTATTACAATAGATAGAACACCGTAGGGTAAATACCCCTATGGCTAGCCATACTATCCTGTAGTCCCGGATTATCCACTAACAATAAGGGCATTATAATCAATCAAAATTTTCTTTTTTTTTCTTTAACTGTTCCTCCCATAGTATATCCATTCCATTAAGCCTTAATTTATTCTTGTACAAACCTTATTGTTCTCCAAATAATATTCAACCACGTTATACCAAAATTTATTCTTATAGGGGTTCATTACTCATTTATTCTTCACTTTTATGTATTAAATGCCATAAAATTTAAATAATCCATACCTTTTCACAAGAATTACAATTCGACCATACGGAAAGCTCACTCATTCAACTTCATTCCTTCCCTAATCTCATATCATATGTATTTATATACACATTTTACATCACAATATGATGCTATATGCAATTATTACTCAATAAATCTCAAATTTCACTAACTTACACATTATGTAACAATTCATAATATATATACATACTATTTTTTTTGTTTTGCTTGATTTCATCATCTTCCTTATGCATTAATATACTTAGTTGTCACTAATATGCAATTAAACATCAATTTACACAATATTTACTCGAGGTTCCCTATTCGGCCACCAAGGTATCATCACCCTCTAATTTGATTTCACTTTTAATTCATGATTCTAATGACTTAATTTAATATTATATCAACTCATATTAAGTTATTTCATCATTTCATGCCAAATCCCTTAGTTACATAATAGAAAAATTTAGGATTTTCATATCAAAATAGTGAAATTAAAAGTAATACATATCCACTAACCTCAAATTGACTTGAGAAACACCTACTCTTCCTTTTCTTTTCTTTTTCCTCCTTGGCTTTTCCCTTTCTCCCTTCTTTCTTCTTTTGGCCGAAATTGCAAGGAAAAGAATTCATATAATCAATTCATAATTCAAACAATTCAAAGCTACTACTATCATTTCCTACCTATTTCCCATCTACATATGCAATTTCCCCCACTAATTCAAAGTAAAACTCTCAAAACCTATAAATTGCAATAAAACTCCCTTACCTTATAACTTTAAATTCTTTCCTTCCTTTTGATACAAGCCCCTTACTAAGCTTAAGAGAATGAATTTCTAAGTATATGATTATAATTAGAGGGTGAGATTAGATAAGAGAGAGCTTGGATGGAAGAAAAATGGTGAAAAGGGGGAAAAAGTAAGGTCTCGGGTTTAAGGAAGAAAAGGAAGCCAAATTCTACAATTTTTGAGCTAAATCTTAACCATTTCACTCCATATCTGATGGTTTATATATGTACAAAAGGAAGGGTCCAAATTCATTCATTTACTATTGAATCTAAAGGCTTTAAAAATGTCCACTTGTCACCCAAACACGCACTTGTGAACATACTACCACTCTACAATCCCTTGTACACAATAAACCCTTCATTTTAGTGGCTCATATAACTTTTCATGGTCAAAATCTCAAGTTTGACCTCCTAATTAATGTAATTTTGATTTTCCCCATCGAAATATGAATTTTTACTCCCAACCTCTGAATACCCTAAAATTTTATCTTAAGTGTACTAATGTATCCAAGAACATATGGTTAAAATTTTCACTCATTCTGATATCATTTCAATATATTTCTGGCCCCAATGGCCCGTGCAGTCAGTCTAAAATCTAAAACTCCAAAAATACCAAAATTGACATTTTTCAGTTCCTATGGTGTCTACACACTATTTATATAGTGTGTATGAAATATTGGAATATTTGGAGGTTTCTAAGTCCCCCAATTGATCAGTCAAAGTTTGGATCAACCTTCGATAAACCCGCGGCTTTTTCTTTTTTTCGCTTATTCGGAGGCCTATTTGACCTCAATTGCTCCTCAAATTACAACACCAGACTCCAATTAACATGTACTCTCATGACCCATTCTCAGGTCACACTGTACCCGAATCCCCTAGGTATGCTTACTTTTTCACTTTCACTACCCACTGCTTGCCTTAATTTACTCTGATTTCTATGAGATTTAATCTAGGATGACATTTACTACATTGTATCACGCTATAACTGACATATACAAATCTGAGGGTGTTACAATACCACTTTTGGGTTTCGGATGAAAAACTAAAGTAAAATGCTAAGGGGTACCCCTTTTGAGGTGTGGATAAAAACTGATGCAAAATGCAATGAGATACCCCTTTGAGTTTTTGTCAAAATACTCAGGCAAAAAGCAAAAGGGTACCCCTTTTAAGTTTTGAAATGAAAAAGAAAGGAAAAATACTAAAGAGTACCCATTATGTTTTGTTGAAAAACTGAGGTAAAAAGATAAAAGGTACCCCCTTTGAGTTTTGGATGAAAACTAAGGCAAAATAAAAAGGGTACCCCTTTGTGTTTTAGATAAAAAACTGAGGTAAAATACAAAAGGGTATCCCATTGAATTTTGATTGAAAAACTGAAGAAAATTGTAAAGGGGAACCAATTTTAGTATTTGTCTAAAAACTAAGGCAATAAGCCAAAGGATACCCCCTTTGAGTTTTGGATGAAAAAATGAGGTAAAATATAAAGGGATACCCTTTTGATTTTTGGATGAAAAACTAAGGCAAAATGGAAAAGGGTATCCCTTTGAATTTTGGTTGAAAAATTGAGGAAAAATACAAAAATGAACCTTTTTGAGTTTTGTCAAAATACTGAGGCAAAAGGCCAAAGTGCACCACCTTTGAGTTTTAGATGAAAAACTGAGGCAAAGTGAAAATGGATGCCCCGTTTTAGTTTTGGATGAAAAAACTAAAGAAGAATTCAAAGGGGTATCCTTTTGAGTTTATGTCAAAATATTGAGGAAAAAAGCCAACAAGTACCCCCTCCCCCTCCTTTTAGTTTTGGATGAAAAACTTAGGCTAAATGCAAAGGGTACCTTTTTGAGTTTTTGTTGAAAAATTGAGGCAAAAAATCATAAGGTAACCTATTTGAGTATTGGATAAATAACTAGAAAAAATGCAAAAAGGGTAGCGCATTGATGTTTTTTTTAAAAAAACTAAGAAAAAATTCAAAGGGGTACACCTTTGAGTTTTAGTTAAAAAAAACTGTAAAAAAATATAAAGGGGTACCCTTTTGAGTTTTTGTTGAAAAACTCAGGAAAAAAGGCTACCCCCTTTGAGTATTGGATATAAAAGTGAGGTAAAACACAAAAAGATACCCCTTTGAGTTTTGAAAAAAAACTGAGGCGAAATGCCAAAGTGGTTCCCCTTTGAGTTTTGGTCAAAAAACTGAAAAAGATGCAAAAGGGTAACCATTTGAATTTTTTGTCAAAAAATTGAGGCAAAAATCCAAATGGTATCCCCTTTGAGTTTTGGTTGAAAAACTGAGTCATAATACAAAAAGGTACCCCCTAGAGTTTTGGTTGAAAACTCTGATGAAAAATACAAAATGAGACCCCTTTGAGATTTTGTTGAAAAACTAAGCCAAAATTTCAAAGGGTCCCCCTCTAACTTTTGTTCAAAACTATCGCAAAATGCAAATGAATACCCTTTTAAGTATATATTAAAATTTTTATTTCAATTTAAAAAGGGTGCCCCATTTAGTTTTGATTAAAAATCTGAGAAAAAAAAATACAAAGTGGTGCCCTTTTGAGTTTTGTTGAAAAATTAGGGCAAAAAGACAAAGGGTATCCCCTTTGAGTTTTGGATTAAAAATTAAGGCAAAATACAAAAGGGTACCCCTTGATTTTTGATGTAAAACGGAAGCAAAATACAAAGGTGTACCTCGTTGAGTTTGGTCGAAAATAGAAGAAAAATGCAAATGAGTATCTCTTTGAGTTTTTGTCCAAAACCTGAGGAAAAGAGGCAAGGGATAGCCCCTTTTAGTTTTGGATTAAGAACTGAGGCAAAATGCAAAGGGTTATCCCTTTGAGTTTTGGTTTAAAAACTGAGAAAAAATGCAAAGGGGTATCCCTTTCCTTAAGTTTTTATTTAAAAACTAAAGTAAAAGCCAAAGGGTACCCCTTTTGAGTTCTTGATGAAAAACTGAGCCAAATGGAAAGGGGTACCCCTTTAAGTTTTAGTTGAAAAATTGAGGAAAAATACAATGGGTACCTCTTTGTGTTCTATCAAAATACTGAGGCAAAAAAGCCAAAGGGCACCCCCCTTTGAGTTTTGGACGAAAAAATGAGGTTAAATACAAATGGATAGCCCTTTAAGTTTTGGATTAAAACTGACGAAAAATTCAAAGGGGTATCCATTTGACTTTTTGTTAGAAAACTAAGGAAAAATACAAATGAGTACCCTTTGACTTTTTATTTAAAAACTGAGGCAAAAAGCAAAGGGTACCCCTTTGCGTTTTCGATGAAAAACTAAGGTAAAATTCAAAGGGGGTGCCCCTTTTGTGTTTTGATTTAAAAATTGAGGAAAAATGCAATGGAGTACCCCTTTATGTTTTGGATTAAAATCTAACAAAAGAGTCAAAAGAGAACCCATTTGAATTTTTGTTTAAAAACTTAAGAAAAATGCAAAAGGTACCCCCTTTGAGTTTTGGATGAAAAACAGAGTCAAAATATAAATAGTACCCCTTCGTGTGTTGGTTTAAAATCTGAGAAAAAATGTAAAAGGTTACCATTTTGAGTTTTTGTTAAAAGCAGAGGCAAAAAGCCAAAGCGTACAGCCTTTGAGTTTTGGTTGAAAAACTGAGGCAAAATACAAAGAGGTACCCCTTTGAGTTTTTGATGAAAAACTTAAGCAAAAGGCTAAAGGGTACCCCATTGAGTTTTGACTGAAAAACAGAAGAAAAATGCGAAAAGTACCTATTTTAGTTTTTATCAAAAAACTAAGGAAAAAAGCCAAGGGGCATCCCCTTTGAGTTTTGGTTTAAAAACTGAGCCAAAATGCAAAAAGTTGTCCCTTTGAGTTTTGATTTAAAAACTGAGGAAAAATTCAAAGGCGTTTTCTTTTTAATTTTTATTTAAAAACTGAGGCAAAAAACCAAAGGGTACCCGTTTTGAGTTTTGGATAAAAAATTGATGCAAAATGGAAAGGGATACCCCTTTGAGTTTTGGTTGATAAATTGAGAAAAAATACAAATAGGTACCTATTTGAGTGTTGTCAAAATACTAAGGCCAAAAGCCAAAAGGTACCCCCTTTGAGTTTTTGTTTTAAAACTGATGAAAAATTCAGAAGGGAACCCCTTTTACTTTTTGTATAAAAACTGAAGAAAATACGAAGGTTTGCCTCTTTTAGTTTTTGTTGAAAAATTTAAGTAAAAATCCAAAGGGTACCCCCTTTAAGTTATTCATGAAAAACTCAAGCAAAATGCAAAGGCGTACCACTTTGATTTTTTGTTGAAAAATTGAAGAGAAATGCAAAAGGGTAACGATTTGAGTTTTTGTCAAAAAACTGAGGCAAAAATTAAAAGGATACCCCCTTTGAGTTTTGGATGAAAAACTAAGCAAAAATACAATGGGGTAACCCTTTGAGTTTTTGTTGAAAAACTTAGAAAAAATGTAAAGGGGTATCCCCTTGTGTTTTTGTTGAAAAACTGAGGAAAAACTCAACAAGGAACCCATTTGAGTTTTTGTTGAAAAATTAAGTAAAAATACAAAAGGCCCTTTGAGTTTTTATTAAGAAACTATGGCAAAAAGCCAAAGGGTGTCCCCTTTAAGTATTCGATGAAAAACTGAGGCAAAATGCAATGGGGTATCCCTTTGAGTTTTTGTTGAAAAACTAAGCACAAATTCAAAGGCGTGCGTCTTTGAGTTTTTTTGAAAAATTGAGGAAAAATTCAAAGGGGTACCCATTTAAGTTTTTTGTTAAAAATTGAAACAACAAGATAAAAGGTACCCCTCATTTTGTTTTAGATAAAAAAATTGAGGTAAAATAAAAAGGGGCATCCTTTTAAGTTTTAGATGAAAAATTGAGTCGATATGCAAAGGGGCACACTTTTGATCTATTTTTGAAAAATTAAAGCAAAATGTAAAAGGATACCCATTTGAGTTTTTATCCAAAAACGGAGAAAAAAAGCCAAAGGGTAATCAACTTGAGTTTTGAATTAAAAACTAAGGCAAAATTTCAAAGTTGTATCCCTATGAGTTTTGGTTAAAAAATATGAGGAAAAATGCAAAGGGGTGTTTGTTTGAGTTTTTGTTTAATAACTGAGGCAAAAAGCCAAAGATTACCACTTTTAAGTTTTAGATGAAAAAATGAGGCAAAATAAAAACAGGTACCCCTTTGGGTTTTGGTTGAAAACTGAAAAAAAGTACAAAAGAGTACCCCTTTGAGTTTTTGTCGAAATACTGAGGAAAAAACCCAAAAGGTACCCCCTTTGAGTTTTGGATGAAAAAATGAAGCAAAATGCAATGGGGTACCCTTTTAAGTTTTTGTTGAAAAATTGAGGCAAAAAGTCAAAGGGTACTACCTTTGAGTTTTGGATAAAAAACTAAGGCAAATTGCAAAGGGTTTTCCCCTTAAGTTTTGGTCGAAAAACTGAAGAAAAATTCAAAAGGGTAATCATTTGAGTTTTTGCCAAAAACCTGAGAAAAAAATCCAAAGGGTACCCCCTCTGAGTTTTGAATGAAAAACTGAGTCAAAATAAAATGGGGTAGCCCTTTGAGTTTTTGTTGAAAAATTGGGGGGAAATGCAAAAGAGTACTCTTTTGTGTTTTTTTTTTTGAAAAACTGAGGCAAAAAGCCAAAGGGTACCCCCCCCCCATCTTTGACTTTTGGTTTAAAAACTGAGGGAAAAAGCAAAGAAATACCCCTTTGAGTTCTTATTGCAAATTTAATGTAAAATTTATTGGGGAACCCCATTGAATTTTTGTTGAAAAACTGAGAAAAAATACAAAGGGATACCCCTTTTAGTTTTAGATTAAAAATTTAGGAAAAACTCACAGGGAAACCCCTTTGAGTTTATGTTGTAAAAGTAAGGGAAAATGCAAAGGGGTATCCTTTTTTAGTTTGTATTAAGCAACTAAGGTAAAAAGCGAAAGGGTACCCTTTTTTTATTTTTGAATTAAAAACTGAGGCAAAATGCAAAGGGATATCCCATTGAATTTTTATTGAAAAATTGGAGAAGAATTCAAAGGGGTACGCCATTGAGTTTTGGATTAAAAACTAAGGAAAAACTTAACAGGGAACCCATTTGACTTTTGTTGAAAACTTAAGTAAAAATGCAAAAGGGTACCCCTTTGTGTTTTTTGTCAAGAAACTGTAGTAAAAAGCCAAAGGGTGTCCCCTTTGAGTTTTGGATGAAAAACTAAGGCAAAATGCAATGGGGTACCCCTTTTAGTTTCTACTGAAAAACTGAGAAAAAATTCAACGGGGTACGCCTTTGAGTTTTTTGCCTCAGTTTTTGTTGAAAACTGAGGCAAAAAAACAAAGGTTACCCCCATTGAGTTTTTGATAAAAAAAACTAAGGCAAAATAAAAAGGGGTACCCCTTCGGGTTTTGGATGAAAAACTGAGGCAAAATACAATGTGGTATCCCTTTGAATTTTTATTGAAAAATTGGAGAAGAATTCAAAGGGGTACGCCATTAAGTTTGGGATTAAAAACTAAGGAAAAACTCAACAGGAAACCCATTTAACTTTTGTTGAAAACTTAAGTAAAAATGCAAAAGGGTACCCCTTTGTGTTTTTGTCAAGAAACTGTAGTAAAAAGCCAAAAGGGTGCCTCTTTTGAGTTTTGGATGAAAAACTGAGGCAAAATGCAATGGGGTACCCCTTTGAGTTTCTACTGAAAAACTGAGAAAAAATTCAACGGGGTACGCTTTTGAGTTTTTGCCTCAGTTTTTGTTGAAAACTAAGGCAAAAAAACAAATGGTACCCCTATTGAGTTTTTGATAAAAAAAAACTAAGGCAAAATAAAAAGGAGTACCCCTTCGGGTTTTGGATGAGAAACTGAGGCAAAATACAATGTGGTACCCTTTTGAATTTTTATTGAAAATTTTGAGAAGAATTTAAAGGGGTACGCCATTGAGTTTTGGATTAAAAACTGAGGAAAAACTCAACAGGGAACCCATTTGACTTTTGTTGAAAACTTAAGTAAAAATTCAAAAGGGTATCCCCTTTGTATTTTTATCAAGAAACTGTAGTAAAAAGCCAAAGGGTGCCCCTTTGAGTTTTGGATGAAAAACTGAGGCAAAATGTGTAATGCCTATACTAGCTAATCCTGGTTACTGTTACTAATTACATTCATTAACCTATTCATCAGGTGACTTATCAGTTAATTATGCATGCATAATAACATACACATCATACATACTTTTCATATGGAGGGCCCACTATTACATATTCTTGATCATTCTTACAGAACTTATAATTACATGCCTTATATATATTTACAAATACATTACTGATAATCAAAAGAGATGCAAACTTAATTATATACATTAAGATGCAAGTTCTATTCTGAAATTGGCTTGGGAGACTGTCGGCTTTGTCCCTGAACACACGGTCTACCCTTCAAACCTACACGGATTAACACCCGTGCTAAGCTATAAAGCTTAGTGGGGAACAACTAAAAACATGTTGATAACTACTCACAGTAGCTATCATCAAGCATTCCTTAATAATAAAACATAATATAACAGTATCTTTAACAATATACAGTAACAGATATCAGACTATATATATGCATATCATTGCATAACATTTAATGTATAATTTATCTTATCAATTTGCCTGCTTAAATTCATGTGGGAGTGGATAACGGGTTCAATGGATACCCAATGGTATCAAAACAGAAGGATACCCGTAGGTATCTAACAGAAGGATACCCGTAGGTATCAAACAGAAGTCTCACGTAGAGACAAGTCCCATGTAGAGACTTACAGAAGACTCATAAGAGTCAAACAGAAGCAGCTGCGATGGTACCCTATAGGCATGCCTATCTATCCACAACCAAGACTCTAAGTGCAGGCATAACATATTATATTTCATTTCTCATGAAATATCATCATCATAATTCAATATAGCATTAACAAATGCTAAACAGTACAATATTAAACATTCTCATATATATATATAGCATACTTAAGATTCATATACTGTAATTCCATGAAATAATTCATGTATGTTTCTATTATGAGTAATAGAAACTCACCTTTCAAATCACAAGCAAGCTTTGCATTCATGGATATTTCCTTTGCTACATGACTATCATTTAGGATGATTTATAAGCTTAGGAAGGGCTTAAACAAGTCTGTACCATAAAAAAAATCAAAGAAGATGCATTTTTGAAAAACAGGGGAGGGTCACGGTTACTATGAATTTCATGGTAACCGTGAGCCTAACATTTTTATAAGGGTCACGGTTACTACACATTTCCTAGTAACCGTGAGCCAAAAAGCCTTTCAATTCTGGACCTCATACGAACTACCTCACGGTTACCAACCATTTCATAGTAACCGTGAAGTAGGGTGAAAACATGGGTCACGGTTACTAAGAAATCCTTAGTAACCGTGAGATAGCTTCGTTTTCGCTACTGGACCAAAAGCTAACTGCCTCACGGTTACCAAGCCTAGGGTAGTAACCGTGAGGTGTTACGAGAATGGGTCACGGTTACTATTAAATCCTTAGTAACCGTGATCCATTGCGTTTCCTTTGGTCTTAAGCTGTCGTTTTAGGAACCTCATGGTTACTATGAAAGTCATGGTAACCGTGATCCCTAAACCGACTCGAGACCGATTAACAGTCTCGAGTTCAAAGCTATTTTTGACCTGTAAAACAACATTTTCAGGTAAAATGGCCTTCAACAAATTTGTAGGCCTAAGATCAAAAATCATATCAATAGGACCTGTAAAACTCCAGTTATGCAAGAAAAACCACAGACTATTCATAAGAGCAAAACTCACAACCACAATCAGATTTCAATACCGATTTTCACTATCATGCAGTGAAAATCAGATTTCGGTTCCTTCAAACAAAATCAAGACATGCAAGTCTAGTTTCTGAATCAACTTGAATTTCCATTTTTGAGTTACCATAGCTCAAGATATGAGTAAAAATGTACAGACTGGTCCAATAACCCTCAAACAGATTTTCATGTTCTTTAAACAAGCTTTGTATAAAAACAACTCTAAACCCTTCTAAGCTATAAATCATCCATAAAATACATGAGAGAGGCACACAAGCTTTATCTCTCATGACAAATCAATATACACACATACATGAAACACTAAATTCCCATACCTTACTTGATCTCCTCCTAGCTCTTCACCCTTGAAGAGTTTCCTTTCCTTTCCTCTTGCTTGGTTCTCCTTCTAACAAGTCATAAAAACACTTATATAAAAACCTAGTAAGCTAAATCAAGAATTACATAACCAAGGAGAACAAGTGATCTTACCACAAACTTGAGCAAACCTCTCTAATTCAAAGAAATCTAGAGAGAGAGAAAAGATGAGAGAGAGAGAGTTAGGGTTTAGGAGATTAGGAAGATGAAAATGGAGATTGAAGACCATAAGTGGCCGGCCAAATCCTCTCCAAAATATCTACCTCTCCCTTAAATCCAATTGGTCCAAATGTCACTTTAAAGCAACATTTACCAATTGGTCCCCCAACTTCCCTTAATTCAAAATCTACCCCAAAACTTACACTTTAACTTTTCAATTACACCCTTCAATTAACATTTATACTTAATTAAGCATAAACACTAATAATTAATTAGTGATAATTCTACTAGGGTGTATTGCGGGGCATTACAACTCTCTCTCCCTAAAAGAATTTCGACCACGAAATTCATACCTGTACTGAAGAGCTGAGGGTGTTGAGCCCGCATAGCTGCTTCAGGTTCCCAAGTTGCTTCTTGAACTCCATGGTGTTGCCATAATACTTTGACTAGGGGGATTTCTTTGTTCCTTAACTGCTTAACTTCTCTAGCCAATATCTGTTTAGGTTCTTCATCATACGAATAATCAGTTCTGACACTGATATCTTGCATTGGTATGATGTGTGACTCATCAGATCTATACCGTCGGAGCATCGAAACATGAAAAACATTGTGCAACTTTGATAGCTCAATAGGAAGATCCAACCGGTATGCCACAGGTCCAATCCTTTCCAGAATTCTGTAAGGACCTATAAACCGGGGACTGAGCTTTCCTTTCTTTCCAAACCGCAATACTTTCCTCCAAGGGGATACTTTTAAGAACACTGCATCACCAACTTGATACTTAATGTCTTTTCTTTTCAAATCTGCATAAGATTTCTGTCTATCCCTGGCTTCTTTCAATCTTTGCTTAACAAGTTGAATCTTTTCTTCAGTATCTTTAACAATGTCAGGACCTGTCAACTTACTTTCAGTTAACTCCATCCAATAAGAAGGAGTTCTACATTTTCGACCATAGAGAGCTTCATATGGTGGCATACCAATGCTAGTTTGATAGCCATTGTTGTATGCAAACTCCATCAAAGTCACATATTTATCCCAACTTCCAGGAAAATCTAAAACACAACCTCTTAGCATATCTTCTAATACCTGAATGATTCTTTCTGACTGCCCATCAGTTTGAGGATGAAAGGCAGTACTCAGAAGAAGCTTTGTGCCTAAGGCTTGTTGTAGACTTTTCCAAAATCTGGAAGTGAATCTCGGATCCCGATCTGAAACAATTGAGATTGGTACCCCATGCAGTCTAACAATCTGGTCTAAATACAATTCAGCCAATTTATCCATTGAATAATTGGTCCGAACGGGGATAAAATGAGCCACTTTTGTCAATCTGTCCACAATAACCCACACTGCATCATGTTTCTTTTGAGTAGTGGGTAAACCTGTAACAAAATCCATAGTGACATTATCCCACTTCCACTGAGGAATGGGAAGAGGATTCAACAATCCTGAAGGAAGTTGATGCTCTGCTTTAACTTGCTGACATGTCAGGCACTTAGAAACATACTCAGATACATCCTTCTTCATTCCTGGCCACCAATAAAACTGTTTCAAATCTCTGTACATTTTGTTGCTACCAGGATGCATGGTGAATACAGTACTATGAGCTTCTTGCAATAATGCTTTCTTTAACTCATAAACATCTGGCACACATAATCGATTCCGATAGTAAAGACCACCATCAATCCCAATAGAATATTCTATCGGACCTCCTGTATGAACTGATTGAGCCAACTGTTGTAACTTTACATCATTTGACTGTGCATCAAGAACTGTCTGCCTGAGATTAGGGCGAGCTCTCAATTGAGCTAACAAAGCCCCATCAGATGCAAATTTCCATCTATAACCTTGTAACAACAAGGTTGCCATCATCTTCCGGCTCAAAGCATCAGCTACCACATTAGCCTTTCCTGGGTGGTAATCGATTATGCAATCATAATCTTTGAACAATTCTAGCCATCTGCGCTGTCTTAAATTGAGATCTCGCTGAGTAAGCAAGTATTTAAGACTCTTGTGATCCGTATAGATTCTGCACTTCTCACCATAAAGGTAATGCCGCCAAATCTTTAAAGCAAATACAACTGCGGCTAATTCCAAATCATGCGTCGGATAATTCTGTTCATGAGGCTTTAACTGCCTTGATGCATAAGCCACTACTTTACCCTCTTGCATCAACACACAACCCAATCCAATCTTCGAGGCATCACTATACATAGCATAATCTTTACCCGCAAGTGGTTGGGTAAGAACTGGAGCTTCAGTTAACATCTTCTTTAACTGATCAAAACTGGCTTGACATCGAACTGTCCACTCAAATCTAGCTTCCTTCCGAAGTAATTTAGTGAGTGGAGAGGCAATAACTGAAAATCCTTTCACAAACCGCCTATAATAGCCGGCTAAACCCAAGAAACTTCTGATTTCTGGCACATTCCTAGGCGGTCTCCAATTAACAATAGCCTCAATCTTTTTAGGGTCCACCCTGATGCCTTCTGAAGACACCACGTACCCAAGGAAAGAAACTTCTTTAAGCCAGAACTCACATTTACTTAACTTAGCAAAAAGTTGCTGATCTCTCAAAATCTGCAACACCAATCTCAAATGTTCTGCATGGTCTGATTCATTACGAGAATATACCAGAATGTCATCGATAAACACCACCACAAACTGATCCAAATAGGGTCTAAACACCCTATTCATCAAATCCATGAAGGCCGCAGGTGCATTAGTCAACCCGAAAGGCATTACTAAGAATTCGTAATGACCATATCGAGTTCTAAAGGCAGTCTTCTGCACATCCATATCTTTGACCCGAAGTTGATAGTATCCCAACCTCAGGTCAATCTTTGAAAACACTCCTGCACCCCGTAACTGATCAAAGAGATCCTCAATACGAGGTAAAGGATACTTGTTCTTCACTGTTACTTTGTTAAGCTGTCTGTAGTCGATGCACATTCTCAACGAACCATCCTTCTTCTTAACAAATAACACTGGTGCACCCCAAGGTGACACACTAGGCTTAATGAAGCCTTTATCTACCAACTCTTGTAACTGCATCTTTAACTCTTTCAGTTCCGTTGGTGCCATTCTGTAAGGTGCTCTAGAGATAGGAGCAGTTCCAGGCAACAACTCAATAGATAACTCAACTTCTCTTTCGGGTGGCAAACCCGAAAGTTCCTCAGGAAAAACATCAGGAAACTCATTAATCACAGGAACATCTTGAAGATTGACTGTCTCCCTCTTAGAATCAAGGACTAAAGCCAAAAATGCTTCACATCCTTTTCTAAGGAATCTTTTCGCTTTCATAGCAGAGATAACATTGGTTAAGGGTTTTAACTTAATACCCTGAATCAATGTCTCTACTTCCCCATCATTCTTAACTAATACTGTTTTAGCTTTACAATCCACTATGGCATGATATCTAGACAACCAATCCATACCCAGGATTACATCAAATTCATGGAAAGGTAAAACAATCAGGTCAGCTGGGAACTCTCTCTCTTGAATTCTAATAGGGCAATTCCTATAAACTTCATTTACATGCATACTGTGGCCCAAAGGGCTAATTACACATATATCATAATTCATATGATCAACAATAGATACATTTCTACCCAGTTCCCCATTACAAATATAGGAATGTGTAGACCCTGGGTCTAAAAGCACATACACCTCAGAATCAAAGAGAGAAAATGTACCAGCTATGACCTCAGGAGCATCAGCATCAACTCGACCTTTCATAGCATAAGCTCGAACAGGAGACGTCGGAGCATAAGGTCGATCCACAGTCTCAGAGACATTCCTGGACTGGGCTCTAAACTGGCCCGATCCACCTCTGCCTCTACCACGACCTCTACCAAAAGAGGGTGCATTAGAAGCTCCTCGGTTACTTTGTGGACTCGAGATTTGATCCAGTGGCATAGGACAATTGGCTATAAAATGCTCCGTGCTGCCACATCTAAAACAACCACCTGTGAGCATTCTACAAGTGCCCCAGTGTCGCCTAAAACAATAGGTACATTCTGGAGCTTGGCCTCTGCCTTGTCCTGATGCAGTACCTCTATCAGAACCAGCTGAGGAAAAAGCCCCTTGCTGTCTACCTCTAGATGCAGGGCGATTTCCAGATGACACTGGTTGATCTCCTTGAGTCAACCTCGATCTTTTCCCGGATGAAGAACCACCCCGAGAAAAACTTCTTCTTCTTTGTTCTCTTTCTCTTTTCACATTCTCTTCTTTTTCCACCCGGATAGCTGCTTGAACCAGCTGGTGATAATCCACCGGGTGCAAAGAAATAGGACCTATCAAATGATCCCGAAGATGATCATTTAATCCATCTTCAAACTGGCGACACTTGAAAGTCCCAGTCAGCATTGCTCTTGGTACATACTTGCTCAAGCGACTGAATTCTGCTTCATATTCAGCCACTGACATACTTCTCTGTTTGAGGTTCAGAAACTGCTTCAGTCTTTCATCTTTATAAGCTTCAGTCACATACCTCCTTTTAAATTCTGCTACAAAGAATTTCCAAGAGAGGGAATCAGGTAGCTGAGGTTGTGTCTGAACTAGTTTCCACCAATCATAGGCCGCTCCCTGAAGTAAGGATACAGCACAAGTCACCTTCTGATTGGCGGGGCATTGAACCTCAGCAAAAACCCGCTCCAATCGCTCAAGCCACAACTCGGCTTTCTCAGATTCATCCCAAGAAGAGCCTAAAAACTCTTCTGCACCATGCTTTCTGATCTCCGAAATCGGAGCCTTTGGTGAAGTCATCCTTTGTAGAATCTGAGCCATATCATGGGAAATCTTCAACAAGGCTTCCCCAGCCTCAGCAGCAGCTGCACCACCTCTAGTGGATGCAGAAGATTCAGGCTGAGAAGGATTCGATCGGCCCGGTAAATTACTCTCAGCCGACTCATCAACTACGTCACGATATCCTTCCATCTTATCTATAACAAAGAAACACAGGGACAGCCACAATCAGCCAACAACAACCAGAATTCTATATCTATAACTCATAAAATGCCTATCAGCCAGAACCGCCTAAACCAAGGCGCTCTGATACCAAAATGTAATGCCTATACTAGCTAATCCTGGTTACTGTTACTAATTACATTCATTAACCTATTCATCAGGTGACTTATCAGTTAATTATGCATGCATAATAACATACACATCATACATACTTTTCATATGGAGGGCCCACTATTACATATTCTTGATCATTCTTACAGAACTTATAATTACATGCCTTATATATATTTACAAATACATTACTGATAATCAAAAGAGATGCAAACTTAATTATATACATTAAGATGCAAGTTCTATTCTGAAATTGGCTTGGGAGACTGTCGGCTTTGTCCCTGAACACACGGTCTACCCTTCAAACCTACACGGATTAACACCCGTGCTAAGCTATAAAGCTTAGTGGGGAACAACTAAAAACATGTTGATAACTACTCACAGTAGCTATCATCAAGCATTCCTTAATAATAAAACATAATATAACAGTATCTTTAACAATATACAGTAACAGATATCAGACTATATATATGCATATCATTGCATAACATTTAATGTATAATTTATCTTATCAATTTGCCTGCTTAAATTCATGTGGGAGTGGATAACGGGTTCAATGGATACCCAATGGTATCAAAACAGAAGGATACCCGTAGGTATCTAACAGAAGGATACCCGTAGGTATCAAACAGAAGTCTCACGTAGAGACAAGTCCCATGTAGAGACTTACAGAAGACTCATAAGAGTCAAACAGAAGCAGCTGCGATGGTACCCTATAGGCATGCCTATCTATCCACAACCAAGACTCTAAGTGCAGGTATAACATATTATATTTCATTTCTCATGAAATATCATCATCATAATTCAATATAGCATTAACAAATGCTAAACAGTACAATATTAAACATTCTCATATATATATATATAGCATACTTAAGATTCATATACTGTAATTCCATGAAATAATTCATGTATGTTTCTATTATGAGTAATAGAAACTCACCTTTCAAATCACAAGCAAGCTTTGCATTCATGGATATTTCCTTTGCTACATGACTATCATTTAGGATGATTTATAAGCTTAGGAAGGGCTTAAACAAGTCTGTACCATAAAAGAAATCAAAGAAGATGCATTTTTGAAAAACAGGGGAGGGTCACGGTTACTATGAATTTCATGGTAACCGTGAGCCTAACATTTTTATAAGGGTCACGGTTACTACACATTTCCTAGTAACCGTGAGCCAAAAAGCCTTTCAATTCTGGACCTCATACGAACTACCTCACGGTTACCAACCATTTCATAGTAACCGTGAAGTAGGGTGAAAACATGGGTCACGGTTACTAAGAAATCCTTAGTAACCGTGAGATAGCTTCGTTTTCGCTACTGGACCAAAAGCTAACTGCCTCACGGTTACCAAGCCTAGGGTAGTAACCGTGAGGTGTTACGAGAATGGGTCACGGTTACTATTAAATCCTTAGTAACCGTGATCCATTGCGTTTCCTTTGGTCTTAAGCTGTCGTTTTAGGAACCTCACGGTTACTATGAAAGTCATGGTAACCGTGATCCCTAAACCGACTCGAGACCGATTAACAGTCTCGAGTTCAAAGCTATTTTTGACCTGTAAAACAACATTTTCAGGTAAAATGGCCTTCAACAAATTTGTAGGCCTAAGATCAAAAATCATATCAATAGGACCTGTAAAACTCCAGTTATGCAAGAAAAACCACAGACTATTCATAAGAGCAAAACTCACAACCACAATCAGATTTCAATACCGATTTTCACTATCATGCAGTGAAAATCAGATTTCGATTCCTTCAAACAAAATCAAGACATGCAAGTCTAGTTTCTGAATCAACTTGAATTTCCATTTTTGAGTTACCATAGCTCAAGATATGAGTAAAAATGTACAGACTGGTCCAATAACCCTCAAACAGATTTTCATGTTCTTTAAACAAGCTTTGTATAAAAACAACTCTAAACCCTTCTAAGCTATAAATCATCCATAAAATACATGAGAGAGGCACACAAGCTTTATCTCTCATGACAAATCAATATACACACATACATGAAACACTAAATTCCCATACCTTACTTGATCTCCTCCTAGCTCTTCACCCTTGAAGAGTTTCCTTTCCTTTCCTCTTGCTTGGTTCTCCTTCTAACAAGTCATAAAAACACTTATATAAAAACCTAGTAAGCTAAATCAAGAATTACATAACCAAGGAGAACAAGTGATCTTACCACAAACTTGAGCAAACCTCTCTAATTCAAAGAAATTTAGAGAGAGAGAAAAGATGAGAGAGAGAGAGTTAGGGTTTAGGAGATTAGGAAGATGAAAATGGAGATTGAAGACCATAAGTGGCCGGCCAAATCCTCTCCAAAATATCTACCTCTCCCTTAAATCCAATTGGTCCAAATGTCACTTTAAAGCAACATTTACCAATTGGTCCCCCAACTTCCCTTAATTCAAAATCTACCCCAAAACTTACACTTTAACTTTTCAATTACACCCTTCAATTAACATTTATACTTAATTTCAGCATAAACACTAATAATTAATTAGTGATAATTCTACTAGGGTGTATTGCGGGGCATTACAAAATGTAATGGGGTACCCCTTTGAGTTTCTACTGAAAAACAAAGAAAAAATTCAACGGGGTACGCCTTTGAGTTTTTTGCCTCAATTTTTTTTAAACTGAGGCAAAAAAACAAAGGGTACCCCTATTGAGTTTTTGATAAAAAAAACTAAGGCAAAATAAAAAGGGGTACCCTTTCGGGTTTTGGATGAGAAACTGAGGCAAAATGCAATGTGGTACCCCTTTAATTTAAAAAAAAACTGATGAAAAATCCAGAGGGGTACCCATTTGAATTTTTATCCAAAGACTGAGGGAAAAATCCAAATGATAACCCATTTGAGTTTTGGATTAAAAACTGAAGCAAAATAAAAAAGGGTATCCCTTTGAGTTTTGGTTAAAAAATATGGGGAAAATGAAAAGAGCTTTGAGATTAAGTTTTTGTTTAATAACTGAGGCAAAAAGCCAAAGGGTGCCCCCTTTAAGTTTTGAATGAAAAACTGAGAAAAAATGAAAACGGGTACCCTTTTAAGTTTTGGTTAAAAAACTGAAAAAAAAATACAAAGGAGTGCCCCTTTAAGTTATTGTCGATATACTGAGGCAAAAAGCCAAAGGGGATCCCCTTTGAGTTTTTTATGAAAACCTGAGGAAAAATGCAAAAAGGAACCCCTTTGAGTTTTTATTGAAAAATCGAGGCAAAAATTCAAAAGGTACCCCCTTTGAGTTTTGGATGAAAAATTTAGGCAAATTTCAAAGCGGTTACCTTTTGAGTTTTGATTGAAAAACTGAATAAAAATGCAAAAGGGTAACAATTTGAGTTTTTGTCAAAAAACTAAGGTAAAAATCAAAAAGGTACCCCCTTTGAGTTTTGGATGAAAAATTTAGTCAAAATACAATGGGGTAACCATTTGAGTTTTTTTGAAAAACTTAGGAAAAATGCAAAGGTGTACCCCTTTGTGTTTTTGTTGAAAAACGGAGTCAAAAAACCAAAGGGTATCCCCTTTAAGTTTTAGTTTAAAAACTAATAGACAATGCAAAGGTGTATCCCTTTGAATTTTTGTTGAAAATTTGATGTGAAGATCAAAGGGGTAACCCATTGAATTTTTGTTGAAAAACTGAGAAAAAATACAAAGGGGTATCCCTTTGAGTTTTGTATTAAAAACTGAGGAAAAACTCAACGGGGATCCAATTTGAGTTTTTGTTAAAACATTAAGTAAAAATACAAAATGTTACCCCTTTGAGTTTTTGTTGAGAAACTATTGCAAAAAGCTAAAGGGCGCCCCCTTTGAATTTTGGATGAAAAACTGAGTCAAAATGCAATGGGGTACCCTTTTGAGTTTCTGTTGAAAAACTAAGCACAACTTCAAAGGCGTACGCCTTTGAGTTTTTTCAAAAACCTGAGAAAAAATTCAAAGGGTTACCTCTTTGAGTTTTTTGTTAAAAACTGAGGTAAAAAGACAAAGGATACTCCCATTGAGTTTTTGAAAAAAAATGAGGCAAAATAAAAAGGGGCACCCCTTCGAATTTTGGATGAAAACTGAGGCAAAATACAATGCAATATCCCTTTAAGTTTTTTTTGAAACACTAAAGAAAAATGTAAAAGGGTACTTATTTGAGTTTTTATCCAAAAACTGAGATAAAGAGCCAAATGGTACCCCCTTGAGTTTTGGATAAAAAATTGAAGTAAAATTTTAAAGTTATATCCCTTTGAGTTTTGGTTAAAAAATTTGAGAAAAAATGCAAAAGGGTATCCGTTTGAGTTTTTGTTTAATAACTGAAGGAAAAAGCCAAATTGTACCCCCTTTAAGTTTGGATGAAAAACTAAGAAAAAATAAAAATGGGTACCGTATTGAGTTTTGGTTGAAAAACTGAGAAAAAATGCAAAGGAATGTCCCTTTAAGTTATTTTCGAAATATTGAGGAAAAAATTCAAAGGATACCCCCTTTGAATTTTTTATGAAAAACTGAGTCAAAATGCAATGGGTACCCCTTTGAGTTTTTGTTGAAAAACTGACGCAAAAGGTCAAAGGGTAATCCTTTGGAGTTTTGGATGAAAAACTAAGGCAAAATTCAAAGGGGTTCCCTTTTGAGTTCTAGTCGAAAAACTATAAAAAAATGCAAAAAGGTAACGATTTGAATTTTTGTCAACAAAAATGAGGCAAAAATCAAAAGGGTACCCTTTTTGAGCTTTGGATAAGAAACTTAGTCAAAATATAATGGGATAACCCTTTGAGTTTTTGTTAAAAAACATAGAAAAAATGCAAAAAAGTACCCCTTTGTATTTTTGTTAAAAAATTAGGGCAAAAAGCCAAAGGGTACCCCTTTGAGTTTTGGTTTAAAAATTAAGGAAAAATGAAAATGTGTACCCCTTTAAGTTCTTGAAGGGTACCCCCTTGAATTTTTGTTGAAAGAACTGAGAAAAAATACAAAGGGATATCCCTTTGAATTTTGGATTAAAAACTGAGAAAAAACTCAATGGGAAACCCATTTAAGTTTTTGTTGAAATATTAAGTAAAAATGCAAAGTGACACCCTTTTGAATTTTTGTTGACAAACAATGGCAAAAATCCAAAGGGTGCCCCCTTTAATTTTTAAATGAAAAATTGAGGCAAAATTCAACAAGGTACGCCTTTGAGTTTTTGTTGAAAAACTAAGCACAAATTCAAAGGTGTACGCCTTTGAGGTTTTTCAAAAAAAAAACTGAGGAAAAATTTAAAGGGGTACCCCTTTGAGTTTTTGGTTAAAAACTGAGGCAAAAAGACAAAGGGTACCCACATTAAGTTTTGAATGAAAAACTAAGTCAATATGCAAAGGGACACACATTTGATCATTTTTGAAAAACTAAAGTAAAATGCAAAAGGATACCATTTGAGTTTTTGTCAAAAAAACTGAGGAAAAAAGCCAAAGGGAACCCCCCTTGAGTTTTGGATCAAAAACTGAGGTAAAATTTCAAAGTTGTATCCCTTTGAGTTTTGGTAAAAAAAATATGACAAAAAATTCGAATGGGTGTCCATTTGATTTTTTGTTTAATAACTAAGGCAAAAAGCCAAAGGGGACCCTTATTAAGTTTTAGATGAAAAACTGAGGAAAAATGAAACCGGTACCCCTTTGGGTTTTTATTAAAAAACTGAGTAAAAATACAAAAGAGTATCCTTTTGAGTTTTTGACGAAATACTGATGCAAAAAGCCAAAGGATACCAATTTTGAGTTTTGAATGAAAAACCAGACCAAAATGCAATGGGGTGCCCTTTTGAGTTTTTTCTGAAAAATTGAAGTAAAAAGTCAAATGGTACTCCCTTTGAGTTTTGGATAAAAAAAATAAGAAAAATTACAAAGGTTTTTCCTTTTAAGTTTTGGTCAAAAAACTGAAGAAAAATACAAAAGCGTAACCATTTGAGTTTTTGTCAAAAAACTGAGGTGAAAATCCAAAGGGTACCCCCTTTGAGTTTTGAATGAAAAATTGAGTCAAAATAGATTGGGGTACCCCTTTGACTTTTTGTTGAAATTTTGAGAAAAAATACAAAGGGGTACCCCTTTATGTTTTTGTTGAGAAACTGACACAAAAACCAAAAGGTTAGCCCCTTTGAGTTTTGGTTTAAAAATTAAGGGAAAATACAAAGGTGTACCCCTTTGAGTTTTTTATTAAAATTTTAATGTAAAGTTCAAAGGGGTACCCCTTTGAATTTTTATTGAAAAACTGACAAAAAATACAAAGGGGTATCCCTTTGAGTTTTGAATTAAAAACTGAGGAAAAACTCAACGAGGAACCCATTTGAGTTTTTGTTGAAAAATTAAGTAAAAATATAAAGGGGTACCCCTTTCAGTTTTTGTTGAGAAGCTATTGTAAAAAGCCAAATAGTGCCCCCTTTGAGTTTTGGATAAAAAATTGAGGAAAAATGCAATAGGCTACCCCTTTGAGTTTTTATTGAAATACTAAGCACAAATTCAAAGGCGTACACCTTTGAGTTTTTTCAAAAAAAATGAGAAAAAATTCAAAGGGGTACCCCTTTGAGTTTTTGGTTAAAAACTGAGATAAAAAGACAAAGAGTACCCCATTTGAGTTTTGGATGAAAAACTAAGTCAATATGCAAATGGGCACACTTTTGAACTTTTTTCGAAAAACTGAAAAAAAAAAATACAAGAGGGTATCCATTTAACTTTTTGTCCAAAAACTGAGGGAAAAAAGCCAAAGAGTACCCCCTTTGAGTTTTGGATCAAAAATTAAGACAAAATTTCAAGTTTGTATCCCTTTGAGTTTTTGTCAAAAAAATATGAAAAAAAAATGCAAAGGGGTGTCCGTTTGAGTTTTTATTTAATAACTGAGGCAAAAAGCCAAAGGATATCCCTTTTGAGCTTTAGATGAAAAACTGAGGCAAAATGAAAGCGGGTACCCCTTTGAATTTTGGTTTGAAAACTGAGAAAAAAATACACGAAAGTACCCTTTGGAGTTTTTGACGAAATACTGATGCAAAAAGCTAAAGTGTACCCCTTTGAGTTTTGGATGAAAAATTAAAGCAAAATGCAATGGGGTGTCCTTTTGAGTTTTGGTCAAAAAACTGAGGCAAAATGCAAAAGCGTAACCGTTTGAGTTTTTGTCAAAAAATTGAGGAGAAAATCCAAAGGGTACCCCTATGAGTTTTGAATTTAAAACTGATTCAAAATAGATTGGGATAGCCCTTTAACTTTTTGTTGAAAAATTGAGAAAAAAAATGCAAAAGGGTACCCCATTATGTTTTCGTTAAACAACTGAGACAAAAAGCAAAAGGGTACCCCCTTTGAGTTTTGGTTTAAAAGTTAAGGGAAAATGAAAAGGTATACGCCTTTGAGTTTTTATTAAAAATTTAACGTAAAGTTTAAAGGGGTACCCCTTTGAATTTTTATTGAAAAGCCGATGAAAAATATAAAGGGGTATCCCTTTGAGTTTTGGATTAAAAATCGAGAAAAAAACTCAACGGGGAACCTATTTGAGTTTTTTTTGAAAAATTAAGTAAAAATGCAAAAGGGTACCCATTTAAGTTTTTGTTGAGAAGCTATGGAAAAAAGCCAAAGAGTACCCCTTTTGAGTTTTGGATAAAAAAAACTGAGCCAAAATGCAGTAAGGTACCTCTTTGAGTTTTTGTTGAAAAAGTAAGCACAAATTCAAAGGCGATGCCTTTGAGTTTTTTCAAAAAAATGAGAAAAAAGGGGTACCCTTTTGAGTTTTTAGTTAAAAATTGAGGTAAAAAGACAAAGAGTACCCCCTTTCAGTTTTGGATGAAAAACTAAGTTAATATCCAAATGGGCACACTTTTGAACTTTTTTCGAAAAACTGAAAAAAAAAATGCAAAAGGGTACCCATTTGAGTTTTTGTCCAAAAATTAAGGGAAAAAGCCAAAGGGTACTCCCTTTGAGTTTTGGATCAAAAACTGAGGAAGAATTTCAAATTTGTATCCCTTTGAGTTTTTGTTAAAAAATATGAAAAAAAAATGCAAAAGGGTGTCCGTTTGAGTTTTTATTTAATAACTGAGGCAAAAAGCCAAAAGGTATCCCTTTTAAGCTTTAGATGAGAAACTGAGAGAAATTGAAAATAGGTACCCCTTTGGGTTTTGGTTTAAAAACTGAGGACAAATTGCAAAGGAGTACCTTTTGGAGTTTTTCACGAAATTATGATGCAAGAAGCCAAAAGGTACCCCCTTTGAGTTTTTGATGAAAAACTAAAGCAAAATGCAATAGGGTACCCTTTTGAGTTTTTGTTAAAAAACTGAGGCAAAATTCAAAGGGTACTCCCTCTGAGTTTTGGATAAAAAAAATTGAGGCACATTGCAAAGGGTTTTCCTTTTGAGTTTTGGTCAAAAAAATGCAAAAGGGTAACAATTTGAGTTTTTGTCAAAAAACGGAGGAGAAAATCCAAAGCATACCCCCTTCGAGTTTTGAATGAAAAACTGAGTCAAAATGGATTAGGGTAGCCCTTTGAGCTTTTGTTGAAATTTTGAGAAAAAATGCAAAAGGGTACTCCTTTGTGTTTTTGTTGAAAAATTGAGGCAAAAAGCCAAAAGGTACCCCTATTGAGTTTTGGTTTAAAAATTAAGGGAAAATATAAAGGTGTACCCCTTTAAGCTTTTATTAAAATTTTGATGTAAAGTTCAAAGGGGTACCCCTTTCAATTTTTGTTGAAAAACTGAACAAAAATACAAAAAGGTATCTTTTGTGTTTTGGATTAAAAATTGAGAAAAAAACTCAATGGGGAACCCATTTAAGTTTTTATTGAAAAATTAAGTAAAAATGCAAATAGGTACCCCTTTGAGTTTTTATTAAGAAACTATGGTAAAAAGCAAAAAGGTACCCCCTTTGAGTTTTGGATGAAAAACTGAGACAAAATGCAATGGGGTACCCGTTTGGGTTTTTGTTCAAAAAATAAGCACAAATTCAATGGCGTACACATTTGAGTTTTTTTGAAAAACTGAGAAAAAATTCAAAGGGGTATCCCTTTGAGTTTTTGGTTAAAAACTTAGGCAAAAAGATAAAGGATACCCACATTGAGTTTTGGATAAAAAAAACTGAGGTAAAATAAAAAGGGGTACCCCTTTGAGTTTTGGATGGAAATCTGAGTCGATATGCAAAGGGATACCCCTTTGTGCTTTTTTTTAAAAACTAAAAAAAATGTAAAATGATGCCCATTTTAGTTTTTGTCCAAAAACTGAGGGAAAAAGCCAAAGGGTACCCCCCCTTGAGTTTTTGATTAAAAACTGAGGCAAAATTTCAAAGTGGTATCCCTTTGAGTTTTGGTTAAAAAAATATGAGGAAAAATGCAAAGTGGCATCCAACTGCGTTTTTGTTTAATAACTGAGGCAAAAAGCCAAGGGTTACCCCTTTTGAGTTTTAGACGAAAAACTGAGGCAAACTGAAAACGGGTACCCCTTTGGATTTTGGTTAAAAAACTGAGAAAAAATGCAAAGGAGTATCCCTTTGAGTTTTTGTCAAAATACTAAGGTAAAAAGTCAAAGGGTACCCCCTTTGAGTTTTGGATGAAAAGCTGAAGAAAAATGTAATGGGGTACATTTTTGAGTTTTTGTTGAAAACTGAGGCAAAAAGTCAAAGGATACTCCCTTTGAGTTTTGGATGAAAAGCTTAGGCAAATTGCAAAAGGGTTTCCCCATTGAATTTTGGTCGAAAAACTGAAGAAAAATACAAAAGGGTAACCATTTGTGTTTTTGTCAAAAAACTGAGGAAAAAATCCAAAGGGTACCCCCTTTTAAATTTAGATGAAAAACTAATTCAAAAAACAATAGGGTAGCCCTTTGAATTTTTCTTAAAAAAAACTGAGAAAAAATACAAAGGGATACCCATTTGCATTTTTGTTAAAAAACATAGGCAAAAGCCAAAAGGTAGCCCCCTTTTAAGTTTTAGTTTAAAAACTGAGGGAAAATGCAAAAGAGTACCCCTTTGAATTTTATTGAAAATTTGATGTAAAATTTATAGGAGAGCCCCCTTGAATTTTTGTTGAAAATTTGAGGAAAAATACAAAGGGGTACCCCTTTTAGTTTTGGATTAAAAACTGAGAAAAAATTCAAAGAGGAACCGCTTTGAGTTTTTATTGAAAAACAAAGGAAAAATTCAAATGGGTACACCTTTGAGTTTTTGTTGAGAAACTGAGGCAAAAAGCCAAAAGGTACCCCCTTTGAGTTTTGAATGAAAAGCTGAGGCAAAATACAAAGAGGTACCCTTTTGAGTTTTTGTTTAAAATCTGAGGACAAATTCAAAGAGGAACCCCTCTGAGTTTTTGTTTAAAAACTAAGGAAAAATGCAAAGGGATACCTCGTTGAGTTTTCGTAGAAAAATTGAGGTAAAAAGCCAAAGT
>JBBPFJ010000472.1:41451-48951 GCA_037975025.1 Excoecaria agallocha
CCTAAACCCTAAACCCTAAACCCTAAACCCTAAACCCTAAACCCTAAACCCTAAACCCTAAACCCTAAACCCTAAACCCTAAACCCTAAACCCTAAACCCTAAACCCTAAACCCTAAACCCTAAACCCTAAACCCTAAACCCTAAACCCTAAACCCTAAACCCTAAACCCTAAACCCTAAACCCTAAACCCTAAACCCTAAACCCTAAACCCTAAACCCTAAACCCTAAACCCTAAACCCTAAACCCTAAACCCTAAACCCTAAACCCTAAACCCTAAACCCTAAACCCTAAACCCTAAACCCTAAACCCTAAACCCTAAACCCTAAACCCTAAACCCTAAACCCTAAACCCTAAACCCTAAACCCTAAACCCTAAACCCTAAACCCTAAACCCTAAACCCTAAACCCTAAACCCTAAACCCTAAACCCTAAACCCTAAACCCTAAACCCTAAACCCTAAACCCTAAACCCTAAACCCTAAACCCTAAACCCTAAACCCTAAACCCTAAACCCTAAACCCTAAACCCTAAACCCTAAACCCTAAACCCTAAACCCTAAACCCTAAACCCTAAACCCTAAACCCTAAACCCTAAACCCTAAACCCTAAACCCTAAACCCTAAACCCTAAACCCTAAACCCTAAACCCTAAACCCTAAACCCTAAACCCTAAACCCTAAACCCTAAACCCTAAACCCTAAACCCTAAACCCTAAACCCTAAACCCTAAACCCTAAACCCTAAACCCTAAACCCTAAACCCTAAACCCTAAACCCTAAACCCTAAACCCTAAACCCTAAACCCTAAACCCTAAACCCTAAACCCTAAACCCTAAACCCTAAACCCTAAACCCTAAACCCTAAACCCTAAACCCTAAACCCTAAACCCTAAACCCTAAACCCTAAACCCTAAACCCTAAACCCTAAACCCTAAACCCTAAACCCTAAACCCTAAACCCTAAACCCTAAACCCTAAACCCTAAACCCTAAACCCTAAACCCTAAACCCTAAACCCTAAACCCTAAACCCTAAACCCTAAACCCTAAACCCTAAACCCTAAACCCTAAACCCTAAACCCTAAACCCTAAACCCTAAACCCTAAACCCTAAACCCTAAACCCTAAACCCTAAACCCTAAACCCTAAACCCTAAACCCTAAACCCTAAACCCTAAACCCTAAACCCTAAACCCTAAACCCTAAACCCTAAACCCTAAACCCTAAACCCTAAACCCTAAACCCTAAACCCTAAACCCTAAACCCTAAACCCTAAACCCTAAACCCTAAACCCTAAACCCTAAACCCTAAACCCTAAACCCTAAACCCTAAACCCTAAACCCTAAACCCTAAACCCTAAACCCTAAACCCTAAACCCTAAACCCTAAACCCTAAACCCTAAACCCTAAACCCTAAACCCTAAACCCTAAACCCTAAACCCTAAACCCTAAACCCTAAACCCTAAACCCTAAACCCTAAACCCTAAACCCTAAACCCTAAACCCTAAACCCTAAACCCTAAACCCTAAACCCTAAACCCTAAACCCTAAACCCTAAACCCTAAACCCTAAACCCTAAACCCTAAACCCTAAACCCTAAACCCTAAACCCTAAACCCTAAACCCTAAACCCTAAACCCTAAACCCTAAACCCTAAACCCTAAACCCTAAACCCTAAACCCTAAACCCTAAACCCTAAACCCTAAACCCTAAACCCTAAACCCTAAACCCTAAACCCTAAACCCTAAACCCTAAACCCTAAACCCTAAACCCTAAACCCTAAACCCTAAACCCTAAACCCTAAACCCTAAACCCTAAACCCTAAACCCTAAACCCTAAACCCTAAACCCTAAACCCTAAACCCTAAACCCTAAACCCTAAACCCTAAACCCTAAACCCTAAACCCTAAACCCTAAACCCTAAACCCTAAACCCTAAACCCTAAACCCTAAACCCTAAACCCTAAACCCTAAACCCTAAACCCTAAACCCTAAACCCTAAACCCTAAACCCTAAACCCTAAACCCTAAACCCTAAACCCTAAACCCTAAACCCTAAACCCTAAACCCTAAACCCTAAACCCTAAACCCTAAACCCTAAACCCTAAACCCTAAACCCTAAACCCTAAACCCTAAACCCTAAACCCTAAACCCTAAACCCTAAACCCTAAACCCTAAACCCTAAACCCTAAACCCTAAACCCTAAACCCTAAACCCTAAACCCTAAACCCTAAACCCTAAACCCTAAACCCTAAACCCTAAACCCTAAACCCTAAACCCTAAACCCTAAACCCTAAACCCTAAACCCTAAACCCTAAACCCTAAACCCTAAACCCTAAACCCTAAACCCTAAACCCTAAACCCTAAACCCTAAACCCTAAACCCTAAACCCTAAACCCTAAACCCTAAACCCTAAACCCTAAACCCTAAACCCTAAACCCTAAACCCTAAACCCTAAACCCTAAACCCTAAACCCTAAACCCTAAACCCTAAACCCTAAACCCTAAACCCTAAACCCTAAACCCTAAACCCTAAACCCTAAACCCTAAACCCTAAACCCTAAACCCTAAACCCTAAACCCTAAACCCTAAACCCTAAACCCTAAACCCTAAACCCTAAACCCTAAACCCTAAACCCTAAACCCTAAACCCTAAACCCTAAACCCTAAACCCTAAACCCTAAACCCTAAACCCTAAACCCTAAACCCTAAACCCTAAACCCTAAACCCTAAACCCTAAACCCTAAACCCTAAACCCTAAACCCTAAACCCTAAACCCTAAACCCTAAACCCTAAACCCTAAACCCTAAACCCTAAACCCTAAACCCTAAACCCTAAACCCTAAACCCTAAACCCTAAACCCTAAACCCTAAACCCTAAACCCTAAACCCTAAACCCTAAACCCTAAACCCTAAACCCTAAACCCTAAACCCTAAACCCTAAACCCTAAACCCTAAACCCTAAACCCTAAACCCTAAACCCTAAACCCTAAACCCTAAACCCTAAACCCTAAACCCTAAACCCTAAACCCTAAACCCTAAACCCTAAACCCTAAACCCTAAACCCTAAACCCTAAACCCTAAACCCTAAACCCTAAACCCTAAACCCTAAACCCTAAACCCTAAACCCTAAACCCTAAACCCTAAACCCTAAACCCTAAACCCTAAACCCTAAACCCTAAACCCTAAACCCTAAACCCTAAACCCTAAACCCTAAACCCTAAACCCTAAACCCTAAACCCTAAACCCTAAACCCTAAACCCTAAACCCTAAACCCTAAACCCTAAACCCTAAACCCTAAACCCTAAACCCTAAACCCTAAACCCTAAACCCTAAACCCTAAACCCTAAACCCTAAACCCTAAACCCTAAACCCTAAACCCTAAACCCTAAACCCTAAACCCTAAACCCTAAACCCTAAACCCTAAACCCTAAACCCTAAACCCTAAACCCTAAACCCTAAACCCTAAACCCTAAACCCTAAACCCTAAACCCTAAACCCTAAACCCTAAACCCTAAACCCTAAACCCTAAACCCTAAACCCTAAACCCTAAACCCTAAACCCTAAACCCTAAACCCTAAACCCTAAACCCTAAACCCTAAACCCTAAACCCTAAACCCTAAACCCTAAACCCTAAACCCTAAACCCTAAACCCTAAACCCTAAACCCTAAACCCTAAACCCTAAACCCTAAACCCTAAACCCTAAACCCTAAACCCTAAACCCTAAACCCTAAACCCTAAACCCTAAACCCTAAACCCTAAACCCTAAACCCTAAACCCTAAACCCTAAACCCTAAACCCTAAACCCTAAACCCTAAACCCTAAACCCTAAACCCTAAACCCTAAACCCTAAACCCTAAACCCTAAACCCTAAACCCTAAACCCTAAACCCTAAACCCTAAACCCTAAACCCTAAACCCTAAACCCTAAACCCTAAACCCTAAACCCTAAACCCTAAACCCTAAACCCTAAACCCTAAACCCTAAACCCTAAACCCTAAACCCTAAACCCTAAACCCTAAACCCTAAACCCTAAACCCTAAACCCTAAACCCTAAACCCTAAACCCTAAACCCTAAACCCTAAACCCTAAACCCTAAACCCTAAACCCTAAACCCTAAACCCTAAACCCTAAACCCTAAACCCTAAACCCTAAACCCTAAACCCTAAACCCTAAACCCTAAACCCTAAACCCTAAACCCTAAACCCTAAACCCTAAACCCTAAACCCTAAACCCTAAACCCTAAACCCTAAACCCTAAACCCTAAACCCTAAACCCTAAACCCTAAACCCTAAACCCTAAACCCTAAACCCTAAACCCTAAACCCTAAACCCTAAACCCTAAACCCTAAACCCTAAACCCTAAACCCTAAACCCTAAACCCTAAACCCTAAACCCTAAACCCTAAACCCTAAACCCTAAACCCTAAACCCTAAACCCTAAACCCTAAACCCTAAACCCTAAACCCTAAACCCTAAACCCTAAACCCTAAACCCTAAACCCTAAACCCTAAACCCTAAACCCTAAACCCTAAACCCTAAACCCTAAACCCTAAACCCTAAACCCTAAACCCTAAACCCTAAACCCTAAACCCTAAACCCTAAACCCTAAACCCTAAACCCTAAACCCTAAACCCTAAACCCTAAACCCTAAACCCTAAACCCTAAACCCTAAACCCTAAACCCTAAACCCTAAACCCTAAACCCTAAACCCTAAACCCTAAACCCTAAACCCTAAACCCTAAACCCTAAACCCTAAACCCTAAACCCTAAACCCTAAACCCTAAACCCTAAACCCTAAACCCTAAACCCTAAACCCTAAACCCTAAACCCTAAACCCTAAACCCTAAACCCTAAACCCTAAACCCTAAACCCTAAACCCTAAACCCTAAACCCTAAACCCTAAACCCTAAACCCTAAACCCTAAACCCTAAACCCTAAACCCTAAACCCTAAACCCTAAACCCTAAACCCTAAACCCTAAACCCTAAACCCTAAACCCTAAACCCTAAACCCTAAACCCTAAACCCTAAACCCTAAACCCTAAACCCTAAACCCTAAACCCTAAACCCTAAACCCTAAACCCTAAACCCTAAACCCTAAACCCTAAACCCTAAACCCTAAACCCTAAACCCTAAACCCTAAACCCTAAACCCTAAACCCTAAACCCTAAACCCTAAACCCTAAACCCTAAACCCTAAACCCTAAACCCTAAACCCTAAACCCTAAACCCTAAACCCTAAACCCTAAACCCTAAACCCTAAACCCTAAACCCTAAACCCTAAACCCTAAACCCTAAACCCTAAACCCTAAACCCTAAACCCTAAACCCTAAACCCTAAACCCTAAACCCTAAACCCTAAACCCTAAACCCTAAACCCTAAACCCTAAACCCTAAACCCTAAACCCTAAACCCTAAACCCTAAACCCTAAACCCTAAACCCTAAACCCTAAACCCTAAACCCTAAACCCTAAACCCTAAACCCTAAACCCTAAACCCTAAACCCTAAACCCTAAACCCTAAACCCTAAACCCTAAACCCTAAACCCTAAACCCTAAACCCTAAACCCTAAACCCTAAACCCTAAACCCTAAACCCTAAACCCTAAACCCTAAACCCTAAACCCTAAACCCTAAACCCTAAACCCTAAACCCTAAACCCTAAACCCTAAACCCTAAACCCTAAACCCTAAACCCTAAACCCTAAACCCTAAACCCTAAACCCTAAACCCTAAACCCTAAACCCTAAACCCTAAACCCTAAACCCTAAACCCTAAACCCTAAACCCTAAACCCTAAACCCTAAACCCTAAACCCTAAACCCTAAACCCTAAACCCTAAACCCTAAACCCTAAACCCTAAACCCTAAACCCTAAACCCTAAACCCTAAACCCTAAACCCTAAACCCTAAACCCTAAACCCTAAACCCTAAACCCTAAACCCTAAACCCTAAACCCTAAACCCTAAACCCTAAACCCTAAACCCTAAACCCTAAACCCTAAACCCTAAACCCTAAACCCTAAACCCTAAACCCTAAACCCTAAACCCTAAACCCTAAACCCTAAACCCTAAACCCTAAACCCTAAACCCTAAACCCTAAACCCTAAACCCTAAACCCTAAACCCTAAACCCTAAACCCTAAACCCTAAACCCTAAACCCTAAACCCTAAACCCTAAACCCTAAACCCTAAACCCTAAACCCTAAACCCTAAACCCTAAACCCTAAACCCTAAACCCTAAACCCTAAACCCTAAACCCTAAACCCTAAACCCTAAACCCTAAACCCTAAACCCTAAACCCTAAACCCTAAACCCTAAACCCTAAACCCTAAACCCTAAACCCTAAACCCTAAACCCTAAACCCTAAACCCTAAACCCTAAACCCTAAACCCTAAACCCTAAACCCTAAACCCTAAACCCTAAACCCTAAACCCTAAACCCTAAACCCTAAACCCTAAACCCTAAACCCTAAACCCTAAACCCTAAACCCTAAACCCTAAACCCTAAACCCTAAACCCTAAACCCTAAACCCTAAACCCTAAACCCTAAACCCTAAACCCTAAACCCTAAACCCTAAACCCTAAACCCTAAACCCTAAACCCTAAACCCTAAACCCTAAACCCTAAACCCTAAACCCTAAACCCTAAACCCTAAACCCTAAACCCTAAACCCTAAACCCTAAACCCTAAACCCTAAACCCTAAACCCTAAACCCTAAACCCTAAACCCTAAACCCTAAACCCTAAACCCTAAACCCTAAACCCTAAACCCTAAACCCTAAACCCTAAACCCTAAACCCTAAACCCTAAACCCTAAACCCTAAACCCTAAACCCTAAACCCTAAACCCTAAACCCTAAACCCTAAACCCTAAACCCTAAACCCTAAACCCTAAACCCTAAACCCTAAACCCTAAACCCTAAACCCTAAACCCTAAACCCTAAACCCTAAACCCTAAACCCTAAACCCTAAACCCTAAACCCTAAACCCTAAACCCTAAACCCTAAACCCTAAACCCTAAACCCTAAACCCTAAACCCTAAACCCTAAACCCTAAACCCTAAACCCTAAACCCTAAACCCTAAACCCTAAACCCTAAACCCTAAACCCTAAACCCTAAACCCTAAACCCTAAACCCTAAACCCTAAACCCTAAACCCTAAACCCTAAACCCTAAACCCTAAACCCTAAACCCTAAACCCTAAACCCTAAACCCTAAACCCTAAACCCTAAACCCTAAACCCTAAACCCTAAACCCTAAACCCTAAACCCTAAACCCTAAACCCTAAACCCTAAACCCTAAACCCTAAACCCTAAACCCTAAACCCTAAACCCTAAACCCTAAACCCTAAACCCTAAACCCTAAACCCTAAACCCTAAACCCTAAACCCTAAACCCTAAACCCTAAACCCTAAACCCTAAACCCTAAACCCTAAACCCTAAACCCTAAACCCTAAACCCTAAACCCTAAACCCTAAACCCTAAACCCTAAACCCTAAACCCTAAACCCTAAACCCTAAACCCTAAACCCT
>JBBPFJ010000472.1:56451-60598 GCA_037975025.1 Excoecaria agallocha
TTCGCATTTTTTTCTCATTTTTTCACCACAAACTCAAAGGGATACCCCTTTGTATTTTGCCTCAATTTTTTACCAAAAACCAAAAGGGGTATCCCTTTGCCTTTTTGCCTAAATTTTCACCTAAAACTCAACGGAGTTTTCCTTGCATTGTGACTCGATTTTTCACCAAAAACTCAAAGCAGTATCCTTTTGCATTTTGACTAAGTTTTTCACCAAAAACTCGAAGGCTTACCCCTTTGTATTTTAATTCAGTTTTTCAGCCAAAAACTCAAAAGGCTACCCCTTTGCAATTTTTTTCAGTTTTTCACCAAAAACTCAAAAGGGTATCGGTTTGCATTTTGCCATAATTTTTTACCAAAAATACAAAGGAGTACATCATTTCCTTTTTGCCCAGATTTTCACCAAACACTCAACGTGGTATCCCATTTAATTTTTCATCAGTTTTTCAGCAAAAACTCAAAGGGGTATCCCATCGCATTTTTTTCTCAGTTTTTCACCAAAAAACTCAAAGGGATACCCCTTTGAATTTTGCCTTAATTTTTTTACCAAAAACCCAAAGGAATAATTCTTTGCCACTTTGCCCAGTTTTTCAACAAAAACTCAAAGGGGTATCACTTTGCATTTTGCCTTAATTTTTTACCAAAAATACAAAAGTGTACCCCTTTTCCCTTTTGCACAGGTTTTTACCAAAAACTCAATGGGGTACCCCTTTGCTTTCTGACTCAATTTTTCATCAAAAGCTAAAAGGGGTATCACTTTGCATTTTGACTCAGTTTTTTACTAAAAACTCAAAGGGGTACCCCTTTGCATTTTGACTCAATTTTTCAAACAAAAAACTCAAAGGGTACCCCTTTCTATTTTGACTCAGTTTTGCACCAAAAACTTAAAGGGGTACCCCTTTCCATTTTGATTCAATTTTTAAAAAATAACTCAAAGGGGTACCCCTTTGTATTTTTGTTCAGTTTTCCGCCAAAAACTAAAAGGGGTACCCCTTTGTATTTTTACTCAATTTTTCACCAAAAACTTAAAGGGGTATGTCTTTCCATTTTCACTCAGTTTTTCAAAAAAAAACTCAAAGGAGTACCCTTTTGCAAATTATTGCTTAAATTTTCACCAAGAACTCAAAGGGGTTTTCTTTGCATTTTGACTCGATCTTTCACCAAAAATTCAAAGCGGTATCCTTTTGCATTTTGATTCAGTTTTTCACCAAAAACTCAAAGGGGTTTTCGTTGCAATTTTGCAAAAGCTCAAAGGGGTATCGCTTTGTATTTTGCCTTAATTTTTTACCAAAAATACAAAGGGGTACTAATTTTATTTTTTGCCCAGATATTGACCAAAAACTCAACGGGGTATCCCTTTTAACTTTTCATCGGTTTTTTACCAAAAACTCAAAGGTGTATCCCTTCACATTTTTTTCTTAGTTTTTCACCAAAAACTCAAAGGGATACCCCTTTGAATTTTGCCTTAATTTTTTTACCAAAAAACACAAAGGAATAAGTCTTTACCACTTTGCTCAGTTTTTAACCAAAAACTCAATTGGGTACCCCTTTCCATTTTGAATCAGTTTTTCATCAAAAGCTAAAACTTGTACTCATTTGCATTTAGACTCAAGTTTTCACTAAAAACTCAAAGGGGTACCCCTTTGCATTTTGACACAATTATTCACCAAAAACTTAAAGGGGTATCCCCTTGCATTTTAACTCAGTTTAAAAAAAAACTCAAAGGGGTACACATTTTCATTTTGACTCCGTTTTGCACCAAAAACTAAAAGGGGTACCCTTTACCATTTTGACTCGATTTTTCAAAAATAACTCAAAGGGGTACCCCTTTTGCATTTTTGTTCATTTTTCTACCAAAAACTGAAAGGGGTACCCATCTGCATTTCTATTCAATTTTTCACCAAAAACTTAAAGGGGTACGCCTTTCCATTTTAACTCAGTTTTTCAAAAAAATAAACTCAAAGGGGTACCCCTTTGTATTTTGACTCGATTTTTCACCAAAAACTCAAAAAGGGTACCCCTTGGTATTTTACCTTAATTTTTTACCAAAAATCAGAAGGGGTATCCCATTGCCTTTTTGGCTAAATTTTTACCAAAAACTCAAAGAGGTTTACTTTGCATTTTGACTCAGTTTTACACCAAAAACTCGAAGGGTTACCTCTTTGTATTTTGACTCAGTTTTTCATCTAAAAACACAAAGAGGTACCCCGTTGCAATTTTGTTTAGTTTTTCACTAGAAATTCAAAGGGGTATCGCTTTGCAATTTGCCTTAATTTTTTACCAAAAATACAAAAGGTACCCCTTTTCCTTTTTACCCAGTTTTTCACCAAAAACTCAAAGGGGTAACCATTTTTATTTTTCATCAAATTTTCACCAAAATCTCAAAGGGATATCCCTTTGCATTTTTTTTTGGTTTTTTACCAAAACCTCAAAGGGGTACCCCTTTACATTTTGCCTCAATTTTTTTACCAAAAACCCAAAGGAATAAGTCTTTGCCACTTTGCCCAGTTTTTCTCTAAAAACACAATGGGGTACCCTTTTGCTTTTTAAGTCAATTTTTCATCAAAAGCTAAAAGGGATACCCATTTGCATTTTGACTCAGTTTTTCACTAAAAACTCAACGGGGTACCCCTATGTATTTTGACTTAGTTTTTCACCAAACACTTAAAGGGGTACCCCTTTGCATATTGACTTGGTTTAAAAAAACTCAAAAGGGTACCCCTTTCCATTTTGACTTAGTTTTGCACAAAAATTTAAAGGGGTATCGCTTTGCATTTTGATTCGATTTTTCAAAAATAACTCAAAGGGGTACCCATTTACATTTTTGTTCAGTTTTCCACCAAAAACTGAAAGGGTTACCCCTTTCAATTTTTACTCAAATTTTCACTAAAAACTTAAAGGGGTACGCCTTTCCATTTTCACTCAGTTTTTCAAAAAAAAAACTCAAAAGGGTATCCCTTTGCATTTAGACTCGATTTCACCAAAAACTCAAAGGACTGCCCCTTCGCATTTTGCCTCAATTTTTTACCAAAAATTAGAAGGGGTATCCCTTTGCCTTTTTGCCTAAATTTTCATCAAAAACTCAATGGGGTACCCCTTTGCATTTTCATTCAATTTTTCATCAAAAGCTAAAAGCGGTACCCCTTTGTATTTTGACTCAGTTTTTCACTAAAAACTCAAATCGTTACCCATTTCTTTTTTGACTCAGTTTTTCACCAAAAACTTAAACGGGTACCTCTTTGCATTTTGACACGGTTTTTCACTAAAAACCCAAAGCGGTATCCTTTTGCATTTTGACTCAGTTTTTCACCAAAAACTCGAAGGGTTATCCCTTTGTATTTTGACTGAATTTTTCATCCAAAAACTCAAAGGGGTATCCCTTTGAGTTTTTGTTCATTTTTTCACTAAAAATTTAAAGGGTTATCGCTTTGCATTTTGCCTTAATTTTTTACCAAAAATACAAAGGGGTACCCCTTTTCCTTTTTATCCAGATTTTCACCAAAAACTCAAAGGGGTATCCCTTTTCATTTTTCATCAATTTTTCACCAAAAATTCAAAGCGGGATCCCTTTGTATTTTTTGTTCAATTTTTCACCAAAACCTCAAAGGGGTACCACATTGCATTTTGCCTTAATTTTTTTTACCAAAAAACCAAAGGAATAATTCTTTGCCACTTTGCCCTGTTTTTCACCAAAAACTCAATGGGGTACCCCCTTTGCATTTTGACTCAATTTTTCATCAAAAGGTAAAAACGGTACCCCTTTGTATTTTGACTCAGTTTTTCACTAAAAACTCAAAAGGGTACCCCTTTTTATTTTGACTCAGTTTTTCACCAAAAACTTAAAGGGGTACCTCTTTGCATTTTGACTCAGTTTTTCAAAAAAAAAACTCAAAGGGGTGCCCCCTTTCCATTTTGACTCGATTTTTCAAAAATAACTCTAAACCCTGAACCCTAAACCCCGAACCCCGAACCCCAAACCCGAAACCCGAAATCCCGAAATCCCAAACCCCAAACCCCAAACCCTAAACCCTAAATCGAACCCCGACCCCGAACCCCGAACCCTAAACCCCAAACCCCAAACCTTCCATTTGCCTTAAGCCCATTGGTTGCTCATAAAAATCTTGGCAATGTTTCACCTTGGTCCCTCC
>JBBPFJ010000473.1:0-27642 GCA_037975025.1 Excoecaria agallocha
TTCCCTTTTATTCCCTTCATCTTTACCCTAATTACAAATTAGCCCTAAAATTTCTTCTTTTATGCAGTTAGACCCCCAATTCAAATATAATTCAATCCAAATTATTATTATTATTATTATTATTATTATTATTATTATTATTATTATTATTTGACTCTCATTAATTTTTATATTAATTTTATTACCAAATTTAGATATAACTCGAGTCTATTTGTTTATTATTTGGGCAATTTAAAATCGGGATATTACATGCTCCGTGTCACGTTGCAACTGACCTATTTTGACACCTCAGTAGCCATACTTCATGCACTCAAGTCGACTTCCACATCTCTTATAAATATTCTAATACACGATGGCTTTAGGGCTCACCATCGGTTAGATCAGGCATAACCTCTATCGATACTTATCAGCCGACCAGATCATGTAGTCATTGTAACGCTCTCTTTTAAAAATACCTAATATAATTTCTTTTAATAACCTTCTAATGTCTAAATAATTTATTAAAAAATTTGGCGGCATAACATCTAATAATTTAAAACCCCAAAACCTGCAAATGTCAAAATACACTCCCTAATTCAATTCTCCTTACACCCGAACTCCATTCAATCAACTCAACACTTCTAAATTCATCAATCATTCACATTCATCATACATCAACACATCTCAAATAGTATGCATATAAAATTTAATTTACATAACCACAACTTAATTTCAATTATGCTTACATAATAATTTATAAATCTTAATTATTTTAAATAACCAAATATATACAACCAAAATTCTTTGGTACATGCCACCAAATTCTGCTTTCTTATTGTAAGTCTCCCTGTACCTGTTCCTGCGCACAGCCAAATAAACTACACGCTGAGCAACATAGTCGCTCAATGTTGGATGCAATTACATAAAAATTTCACTAACTAAATATTAGTATTTCACTAACTAAATATTAGTAATTAATTTTAACTCAAATTATTACTTTATTTTTAACAAAATTATATTTAATCAAGTTACTCAATTTCTATTTCTTTTCCTCCATTAATTAATTTGAATTATTATAATAATAAATTTTCCTATTTATTTTAACTATTACTAAACTTTATAAAATTTTGCAATTAAGTCCATACGATGACTTTTTTCTTTCAATTGACTTCAAATTTGACTCATTTGACTTCGTTTGACTTTTATTTAATTTCTAATGTACAAATTACATTTTTAATCCTTCAAATTTCTCAAAATAGCAAATTTATATTTTAGTCCTAACTTTTAACTAATTACGATTTTACCCTTTTCTTCATTTAGCCATTTTAACTTCCTTAATCACCCTTTTTGTTTCAAATTACCATTTTACCCTCGCTTAATTGCGTAATTACTAATTTGCCCTTAATTATCATATTGATCTCATTTTTCATATTATTTATTTCATATTATTAATATGGCATAATTTTCATCATAATTACTCTTTATTCCAGTTTTTGTGCAAAAATTACTCTTTTGCCCCTAGGTGACACCAGTGGAGAACCACGAACTGGATAAACAAGACGTAAATACGGTGTACCGGAGGTATCCCACCACTAGGTGCGACACCAAAGCCCCAGTACTAATGCATATAATACGCCGGCTATCCTGTCTTATATCTCATAGTCATTTTGATAACAATATCTCATAGGCTCATGGTATCCTGCGGAATAAAGTCCTATGGCTAGCCATACTATCTAAGAGCTGGAATTACCCACTGTACACTAAGGACATTATTAAATTTTATCTTTTCTTACTTTTCTATGTTATTATTTATTCTTATTACTTTATTTTAATCACATTATGCTCCCAAACTTATTCAAATAAGCTCATTAATTGCACATTCATCACAGGAAAGCTTTATATCACAAGAATTTAAATAAAACATATTATTTTAATTATAGTTGTTATTCGGCCATCAAAGAATTTCACACTTACAATTTATTCTTTGTTCCAAATTAATGCTATACTTTATTTTATGTCCATTTCAAATCACTATACGATGGTAAATGATAATTACCACATAAAGTTTACAAGTTTTATCAACTTTTTACATTATGTAACTATGACATAATGTTCCCTAATAATCATTTTTTCATTTTATCTAGCATATTTTTATTTCTCATACACTAAATAGATTAAATAATATCAATTGCCAAAATTTCAAATAGTTTGCATTAAGGTACCTTTAGTACCCTAATTTGGCTACTAAGGTAAGTACTACTTAATTTTTATTTTCTTAATTTATTTAAGTCTCTAATTACTTATTTTGCATATTATTGATTAATATTAAATTAATTCACTATTTTAAGCCCTATGACATAATTACATAATAGAAAAATTAGGGAAAATTCAAGTAAATTAGTGAAATTAAAGGTAATTTGCATCCACTAACCTCCAAATTACTGGAAAATAGCTGATTACACCTTCTCTTTTCCTTTATCCTTGTAAACTTGCCTTTCCTTCTCTTTTTCTTCTATTAGCTAAAATTTACAAAGGAAGAATCATGAGTTTTTACCACAATATTAAACCATTTAAAGCTATAAATCAACTCTCCTAATCAATATCTACATACTCATAAAAATTCTCCCACATATCTCATCTAATTCTCACAAAATCACAAAATTTCTCTTAATTTTTCTTTCCTTTTATCTTAAAGTTCTTGGCCTCATTTTGATACCAGCTTCTTATTGAGTTAAAGAGGGATAAATTTTGAGTCTAGAGTAAATTTTTGGGTTGGAAATTCAAAGGAATAAGGCTTGGTTAGAAGAAAATGGTGAGATGAGAGAAGAAATGGTTAATTTCGGATTTCACAAGAAAGGAGGAGAAGATGGCCAACAATTCCAGATATTTTCTGATATTTTGGTCTTATATATGGTGTTTTAAGTGTACCAAAGGAGAGGCCAAGATTCATCTTGCAACTATTGAATCTAATGGCTTTAATAATGCCACATGTCACTCATTCAAGCATATACACACATCCTACGGTCCTAATCTTTAACACACATGATCATAGCTTCATAATAATGACTCAATAAATTATTATGGTCAGATTCACGTTTTTGACCCCTTAATTGACTCAATTTTGGTTTTTTACCTCGAAAATTGAGCTTTGATCTGGAAGTTAGAATGCTCTGAAATTTTACCTGAGTGTCACAATATATTCAAGAATATATGGTAAAAGTTTCAGCTAATTCCGACTTTGTTTCGATATACTTTTAGTTTTGACGGCTTGTGCAGCCTGCCCGAGATCAGAAATTACGAATTTGCCATAATTGCTATTTTCTAGTTCCCTGAGTGTCACTATACTATTTATGACATATATTTAAAATATTAAGTCAATCGGAGATCTCTAAGGTCTCCAAATATTCAGTCAAAATTTCTAGTCGCACCTACGCCGACTCAAGAAATTTTTCTTTGTTTACCTTTTGGAGGCCTATTTGACCTCAATTTTCACTCAAATTGTACCACCGTACTCCATTTATATTTTCTTTCATATTTTATATTAAATTCATATTGCCCAATGGGTCACCCCATTCTCGGGTTTCTCGCTCGGGCACGATTAATGGTACATTCTTTTTAAATTTTCTGTTCTACTCAACTCTAATTACTTCAAAACTCAACCTAAGTTAAATATTCACACTTTACACATGTCATGCATGAAAATTGCAAATATTTGGGGCGTTACAGTACTTCCCCTCTAAATAAATTTCATCCTCGAAATTTACCTGAGTTGAATAAGTGAGGATATTGTTGTCTCATGGCTTGTTCAGGCTCCCACGTAGCCTCCTCTACATTATGGCGCGTCCAAAGTATTTTGACCAAGGGGATTTGTTTATTTCGCAATTGTCTGAGTTCCTGAGCTAAAATTCATATCGGTTCTTTATCATATGATAAATCAGACCTTAACTGAAGTTCCTCCGGTGATTGACATGAGAAGGGATCTGAACGATATCTTCGTAGCATTGAGACATGAAATATATCATGGATCCTTTCTAACTCTAATGGCAGCTTTAATCTGTAAGCTACGGGTCCCACACGTTGTATTACTTCATACGGACCAATGAATCTGGGACTGAGCTTACCTTTCTTGCCAAATTGAAGAACTTTCGCCAAGGAGAGACTTTCAGAAACACCTTGTCTCCCACATTAAACTCTATGTCCTTTCTTTTCAAATATGCATATGATTTTTGTCGGTTTGTAGCTGCTTTTAGTTATCTCGAATTAACTTCACTTTCTCTTTAGTTTCCTTGATCAAATCTGGCCCTACCAATCTGCTTTCAGTTAATTCTTCCAGCATAGGGTGTTCTGCACTCCTCCATACAACACTTCATATGGAGCCATTTTAATACTAGACTGATAGTTGTTGTTGTAAGAGAACTCTGGAAGTGGTAGATACTTCTCCCAACTGCCCCCGAATTCTAAAACACAACATCCTAGCATATCCTCCAATATCTGTATTACCCGCTCAGACTGACCATTTGTCTGTGGATGAAAAAAGTGCTATAGTCCAAGCGGGTTCCCAATGCTTCCTGAAGCTTTTTCCAAAATCTGGAGGTGAACCGTGGATCCCTGTCTGAAATTATAGAAATGGGCACACTATGGAGTCTCACAATCTCATTTATATAGATTTCTGCAAGTCTAGATAAAGGAAAATCTGACCTCACAAGAAGAAAATGAGCTGATTTGGTCATTCTATCAACTATCACCCAGATGGAATCATGTTGCTTCCTGTAAGTGGCAAACCCCGACACGAAATCCATAGTGATTTGTTCCCACTTCCATTCTGGTATGGTAATGGGATGTAGTAAGCCTGAAGGAACTTGATGCTCAGCTTTTACCCGTTGACAAACCAAACAATTTAGTTACAAAATCAGTTATTTCTCTCTTCATACCCGGCCACCAGAAAAGTGTCTTTAACTCTTGGTACATTTTGTTACTACCTGGGTGCATGGCATAAATGGCTTACTGTGTGCTTCAGTCAAAATATTCTTCTTCAGCTCTGTATCATTAGGTACACAAATTCTGCCTTTAGTAGTACAAGCAGTTATCACGACCCAAAGAAAACTCAATACTTTTGCCTGCCTGAGTCTGAGGATGTGAAATGGTAGAAGCTAATCTATCATCATGTTGTTGAGCAGCTTTCACTTGCTGTAAAAGATTGGACTTCAATTGCATTTCAGCTACTAATGTCCCATCTTGTGCCACATCTAGCTTCACTTTCATTGCTCGCATTGCCATCAAGTATTTTCTACTAAGAGCATCAACTACTATATTTGCTTTCCAGATGATAGTCTATCAAACAATCATAGTCTTTGATAAGCTCCAGCCATCTCCTCTGTCTCAAGTTGAGCTCCTTCTGCGTAGGGAGATATTTTAAGCTTTTATGGTCGATATAGATGTAACATTTCTCCCCATAAAGGTAGTGTCTCCAAACCTTCAAGGCAAACCGATGGCTGCTAACTCCAAATCATGCGTAGGGTAGTTTCTTTCATGTTGTTTTAGGCTGCCTGGATGCATAAGCTACAACCTTCCTTCCTGCATAAGCACACATCCTAACGCATTCCGGAGGCATCACTATAAACAACATAAGGTTTACCTGAAGTAGATTGAGTAAGTACAGGAGCTTCCATCAACATTCTTTTCAATTCTTCAAAGCTTTCTTGACATCTTTCAGTCCATTCAAACTTAGCATTCTTTTGTAGTAATCTGGTGAGCGGAAAAGCTATCATGGAGAATCCCTTCACGAATCATCCTGTAATAACCAGCTAACCCAAGGAAGCTTCGAAGTTCTGGAACATTTTTGGGTGGCTGCCATTCAAGAATAGCTTCAATCTTCTTGGGATCTACCTTGATACCTTCTGCGGAAACTACATGACCAAGAAAAGCAACTTCGTTTAGCCAAAATTCACACTTACTGAACTTGGCATATAACTACTTGTCTCTTAAGGTCTGCACACACGATTCTCAAATGTTGATCATGCTCCTCAGGTGTCTTGGAATATACCAAGATGTCATCAATGAATACCACCACGAACTGATCCAAGTAAGGATGAAAGATACGGTTCATTAAGTCCATGAAAGCAGCTGGCGCATTGGTGAGGCCAAATGGTATGACTATAAATTCATAGTGCCTATACCGTGTGCGAAATGTAGTTTTGGGGATGTCTTCCTCTTTCGCTCTGAGCTGATATAGCCTGATCTCAAATCAATCTTGGAAAATGTGCTGGCACCTTTAATTGATCAAATAAACCATCGATTCTGGGCAATGGATATTTGTTTTTGATGGTGACTTTGTTCAACTGCCTGTAATCAATACAAAGCCTGAGAGATCCATCTTTCTTCTTCACAAATAACACTGGGGCTCCCCAGGGAGATACGCTAGGTCGGATGAACCCTTTTTCTAATAGCTCCTGTAACTGGATCTTCAACTCTTTTAATTCTGCTGGTGCCATGCGATAAGGAGCCATTGCAATAGGTGCTGTACCCAGTAAAACATCAAATGAAAATTCAAATTCCCTCGCTGGTGGCAATCCCGGTAGTTCATCAGGAAATACATCAGGAAAGTCTCTTATGGTAGGTACATCACTAACTTGCAGCTTCTCTGGTTTTGCATTAGTCACAAATGCTAAATAAGCTGCACATCCCTTTCGCATGCACCGATGTGCTGCAGTAGCCGAGATGAAATTAGTAGGAAGTCGGATCTTTCTCCAAACACTGTAATCTCTTCTTCATCTGGAGTCTTTAAAGTAATTCTTTTGGCCACGGCAATCAACTATCACTTGATGCTGATGAAGCCAATCCATTCCCAAGATAACATCAAACTCGTGGAATGAAAGTTCAATCAAATTCACAGGAAATGTGGCCTGCTGAATTTGGGATAGGACAACCCCTATATATCTTGTTCACTACCACACTGTGTCCCAATGGGTTGCTTACCAAGATATCTTGTTCATAACGGTGCTCTTTCTAACCCTTTTCCCTGTGCAATTCTTGTGCTCAAGTAGGAATGTGTAGACCCAGGATCTATTAATGCACAAATAGTATCGTCAAATAGGAAAATTTACCTACAATTATATCCGGGGCATCCTGATCCTCCCGTGCTCTCACTACATATGTCTTAGTAGTAAAAAGGCCTGTCAATAGCTGGTGGAGCTGGAGCACTACCCCTAGTGGAAGCAGCTCCACTGGATCCTCCTCTACCTCGGGCTGCAGGAGCAGCTGATCTACCTGCAGAAGTCTGAGCAGCTGAAGTAGTGGTTTGTGGCTGTGTCCGTGGACAATCTCTCTGAAAATGCTCCTTGGACCCGCACCTCATACAAGCACCCGTCAACCTCCAACACTCCCCTGAATGGCGGCGTCCACAATGCTCACAAACTGGTGTCTCATATCTAGCCAAACCCTGTCCTCTAGAAATATTACCAACTAATGGCATATATGGTGATGGTCGGGAAGCCGTACGCTGACTGGCTGCTGATGTGTCCATAGTCTCCTGAAGGAAGTTGCAATGGAACCCCTAGCTCTTTTACTAGAATTGCCTGCACCTCTGGAAAATGGTCTTCTCCTTTGTTGAAAACGGGCCTTTCTACTATCTTCTTCCTGCTGGACAGTCTCCATCTTGATAGCAGCATCAACCAATTCTTTCATGTTTGTATATTCCCTGACAGCTAATACTTTTCTCAAATCATTATGTAATCCCCGTTCAAACAACTGACACATCTTCTCTGGCGGGAATTGAAAATCTCTCATGTAAAAGCTCAACCGTTCAAACTCTCGATCATATTCTTGTACAGTCCCGGGTGCCCTGGCGGAGTCGCCAAATGCCTCTCCATAGCTCTCTGAAACTCTTTACCCACATATTTATCTCTGAACTGTTGGTAGAAGTAGTCCCAAGTGATCTGTTCTGGTGGAGTATAACGTCTAACTGTATCACACCATATATACGCCGGGCCCTGAAACAATGCCACTGCCCCCTCCAATTTCTCCTCTGGTGGACTATGGGTAATCTCGATAGTCGTCGAACTTTATTAATCCATTCTTCAGCTTCTGGAGCTGTTATCTGATCCCGACCATGAAAATCTTCTGCACCTAACCGTTTAAGTCGCTCCAGAATAGGTCTTTTAAATGGCGGAGGTGGTGGTTGTTGTTGAGGCTGAGTAGAGGCTGTAGCCTGAAATCGCTGAAAAAACTCCGCCATCATCTGCATAAAGTCAACTGGAGCAGAGGTTGGAGGTGCCTGAGTTACTGGGATAGGGTAGGAGTAGGTTGTGTAGGCTGCTGAGCTCTAGTACTTAGGATTGATTCTGGTATTTCTGGACTTAATGCAGCTTCACTTCAGCATCACTTGCCAACTCAGCAATTTTTCGGGATCCAGAAGCCATAACCAACACTGAAATAAACAAGGGACAAGAAGATTCAAATTCCAATTTATAAACATTTATGTGGCATGTACATTTATCCAATCATCATCCCATATTTTACATATTCTCACTCCGATCTTAGCACGCTCTGATACCATTAAATGTACGCTCTCTTTTAAAAATACCTAATATAATTTCTTTTAATAACCTTCTAATGTCTAAATAATTTATTAAAAATTTTGGCGGCATAACGTCTAATAATTTAAAATCCCAAAACCTTCAAATGTCAAATTACACTCCCTAATTCAATCCTCCTTACACCCGAACTCCATTCAATCAACTCAACACCTTCTAAATTCATCAATCATTCACATTCATCATACATCAACACATCTCAAATAGTATGCATATAAAATTTAATTTACATAATCACAACTTAACTTCAATTATGCTTACATAATAATTTATAAATCTTAATTATTTTACATAACCAAATTATACAACCAAATTCTTTGGTACATGCCACCAATTCTGCTTTCTTATTGTAAGTCTCCCTGTACCTGTCCCTGCGCGCAACCAAATAAACTACACGCTGAGCAACATAGTCGCTCAGTGTTGGATGCAATTACAATAAAAATTTCACTAACTAAATATTAGTAATTAATTTAACTCAAATTATTACTTTATTTTTAACAAATGTTATTTAATCAAGTTACTCAATTTCTATTTCTTTCCCTCCATTAATTAATTTGAATTATATATAATAAAATTTTTCTATTTTATTTTAACTATTTACTAAACTTTATAAAATTTTACAATTAAGTCCCTACGATGACTTTTTTCTTCAATTTGACTTCAAATTTGACTCATTTGACTTCGTTTGACTTTTATTTAATTTCTAATGTACAAATTACATTTTTAATCCTTGAAATTCCTCAAAAATAGTAAATTTATATTTTAGTCCCTAAACTTTTAACTAATTACGATTTTACCCTTTTCTTCATTTAGCCATTTTAACTTCCTTAATCACCCTTTTTGTTTCAAATTACCATTTTACCCTCGCTTAATTGCGTAATTACTAATTTGCCCTTAATTATCATATTGATCTCATTCATATTATTTATTTCATATTTATTAATATGGCATAATTTTCATCATAATTACTCTTTTATTTCAGTTTTTGTGCAAAATTACTCTTTTGCCCCTAGGTGACACTAGTGGAAAATCACGAACTGGATAAACAGGACGTAAATACGGTGTACCGGAGGAATCCCACCACAAGGTGCGACACCAAAGCCCCAGTACTAATGCATATAATACGTCGGTTATCCTGTCTTATATCTCATAGTCATTTTTTATAACAATTATCTCATAGGCTCATGGTATCCTGTGAAATAAATTCCTATGGCTAGCCATACTATCCAAGAGCTTGAATTACCCACTATACACTAGGGGCATTATTAAATTTTATCTTTTCTTACTTTCCTATGTTATTATTTTTTCTTATTACTTTATTTTAATCACATTATGCTGCCAAACTTATTCAAATAAGCTCATTAATTGCACATTCATCATAGGAAAGCTTTATATCACAAGAATTTAAACAAAACATATTATTTTAATTATAGTTGTTATTCGGCCATCAAAAAATTTCCCACTTATAATTTATTCTTTGTTCCAAATTAATGCTATACTTTATTTTATGTCCATTTCAAGTCACTATACGATGGTAAATGATAATTACACATAAAAGTTTACAAGTTTTATCAACTTTTTACATTATGTAACTATGACATAATGTTCCCTAATAATCTTTTTTCATTTTATCTAGCATATTTTTATTTCTCATGCACTAAATAGATTAAATAACATCAATTGCCCAAATTTCAAATAGTTTGCATTAAGGTACCTTTAGTACCCTAATTTGGCTACTAAGGTAAGTACTACTTAATTTTTTATTTTCTTAATTTATTTAAGTCTCTAATTACTTATTTTACCATATTATTGATTAATATTAAATTAATTCACTATTTTAAGCCCTATGACATAGTTACATAATAGAAAAATTAGGAAAAATTCAAGTAAATTAGTGAAATTAAAGGTAATTTGCATCCATTAACCTCCAAATTACTGAAAAAGAGCTGATTACACCTTCTCCTTTCCTTTATCCTTGTTGCCTTTCCTTCTCTTTTTCTTCTATTAGCCAAAATTTACAAAGGAATAATCATGAGTTTTTACCACAATATTAAACCATTTAAAGCTATAAATCAAATCTCCTAATCAATATCTACATGCTCATAAAAATTCTCCCACATATCTCATCTAATTCTCACAAAATCACAAAATTTCTCTTAATTTTTCTTAGCTTTTATCTTAAAGTTATTGGCCTCCTTTTGATACCAGCTTCTTACTGAGTTAAAGAGGGATAAATTTTGAGTCTAGAGTAAATTTTTGGGCTGGAAATTCAAAGGAATAAGGCTTGGTTAGAAGAAAATGGTGAGATGAGAGAAGAAATGGTGAATTTCGGATTTTCACAAGAAAGGAGGAGAATATGGCCGAAAATTCCAGATATTTTCTGATATTTTGGTCCTTATATATGGTGTTTTAAGTGTACCAAAGGAGAGGCCAAGATTCATCTTGCAACTATTGAATCTAATGGCTTTAAATAATGCCACATGTCACTCATTCAAGCATGTACACACATCCTACTGTCCTAATCTTTCACACACATGATAATAGCTTCATAATAATGACCTCAATAAATTATTATGGTCATATTCACGTTTTTAACCCCTTAATTGATTCAATTTCTGTTTTTCACCTCGAAAATTGAGCTTTTGATCTGAAAGTTAGAATGCTCTGAAATTTTACCTAGAGTGTTACAATATATTCAAGAATATATGGTAAAATTTTCAGCTCATTCTGACTTTTTTTCGATATACTTTTATCTTTGACGGCTTGTGCAGCCTGCCCGAGATCAGAAATTACAGATTTGCCAGAATTGCTATCTTCTAGTTTTCTGAGTATCACTACACTATTTATGACATATATTTATAATATTAAGTTAATCGGAGATCTCTAAGGTCTCCAAATATTCAGTCAAAATTTCTAGTCGAACCTACGCCGACTCAAGAAATTTTTCTTTGTTTACCCTTTTGGAGGCCTATTTGACCTCAATTTTCACTCAAATTGTACCACCATACTCCATTTAATATGTACTTTCATATTTTATATTAAATTTATATTTCCCAATGGGTCACCCATTCTCGAGTTTCTCGGCTCGGGCACGATTAACGGTACATTCTTTTTAAATTTTCTGTTCTACTCAACTCTAATTACTTCAAAACTCAACCTAACTTAAATATTCACACTTTACACATGTCATGCATGAAAATTGCAAATATTTGGGAGCGTTACAGTCATTAAAGCATTTCAAGGTATTGATGAATTAAACTTTATCAATTCCAAAGATATGGTCAAAAGATGATCCCAAAAAGAGCGGTCCACTACGAATACCAAAAGAGTTACAATAGGATAACAAAACAGATAGTCGACAGCTGAACCTGGCGTTAACGTCATGGGTCATAAAAAGATGAACCGATCGAAATAACTTGATATCTTCATAAAGATAAGTGCTATTCAGATCATGTTATTTCTTTCACAAGTTTCTAGCAATATCTTTATGCTTAGTCTTTTAAACATATCAGATAGATAAAAAAGCAAGATGTGAGATAGTCAAAGAATAAAATTCATTCAAAGTATAAAGTATATGGATAAAAAACTTCCTTTATGAAAAAAAATACATGGATAAAAAGCTTTTTGCTCGAAAAAAAAAAGTAGACAACAAGGAGAAAATAGGACAAAAGTAACCCTGTTGTAATAAGACCACCTCTCATTTATAGCAAGCTCCTATTCGACAAGTCAGCATAAAGAAAATGAAGAAGGAAATACAGACGTGTATCCTCTACCATGATCAGAAGAAAGTCCGGGACTGAGAGGGAAGGGCAACAAGGGTATGAGGCCACATGACTCGCTATCGCAAGCCATGAACCGACATGCAAAGGCCCAACTCTTCATTCATTTTTCTAAATTGGAAAAATTAAAAATAAAAATTCTAGAAGGTCCAAAGGCTTCATGGTTAAAAGAGAAAGCAAGGAAACATAAGAAGTTACGAGAAGGAATAGGAGAAGAAAAGGAAAACATAAAAGGAAAAGCAAAATGAAGCCTATTTATAAGCACCTTCAAGCATCTTAAAAGCATTAATAAAAGTGCCACATGTCAAAACTCACTAAAACAAGACCAAGAATCGAAGCGTCAATAAGGAAAATAAACCATCAATGTAGAAAACAAAGTTACTGCCATTAAAAGCGAGGGGAAGCAAAATGAAAGCTAACAAAAATGATAGATCGATTGGTCGATAAAATAAAATCACTCAAGTTTGGCTCAAATAGATAAAAGAAGCATATCCCGATCGATGTTCGTATGAATAAAGTTCCATCACCCTGGGATGACACCTCATCAGATAAGTAAAATAGCCATGCCAAAGTCACTTATCAAAAATGGCAGGACAGATTGGTTAAGCTAGAATCACGCAAGGTGAAATGGCGATTCACAGAGACGTAACTTATCTTTTGAGCAATAGACTTGAGAAAGGAAAAAACAATTGGAGAGAATATGCCAAACCGCCATGGTCAAGCAAACAAGACAACCAAGGGCTCTATCAGAACATCTTGCTTCCTGATATGAGCTTGAAAAACTCATAAATATTATATTTTTTACATGTAGTTTTGTTGAGTATAGTATTTAATGTTTTGGTATTTTATGTGTATTTGGTTGCTTTTATGTGTTTTGTGTGTTTGTTGGTGTTTTATTTATTTTATAGGAGTAAGGGAATGATTTGGAGCTTAAAGGACATCATTGGGAGAAGAAGGAGAAAAGCTAAGGCTACAAAAGCTATAGTCGCAGAGGGCAACAATAGTTGGGGGTCACGACAGCATACAGGGGAGAGCATAGCCAGCATATTGTGAGGGAATAGCGAGCCAAGCCTAGGCACGCCATGTCGCGAGTGCGATAAGTGGCGGTTGAAGAAGTAGTTGAATTTCAAGAGTTGTGCCCTTTTACCAAGACTTGCAACCTTTGTGAAGAGGCATTTTAAGGGACATCTCTTTTAGAGATGTATAAATATTAATTGAATAGAATTGAGGAAGAGGATGATTACGTTTGATTTTATAATTTAAGAACAATAGTTTTACATTTTAATTTTAACTTTATTTTTATGGTTCAAAGAGAAGACAAGCAATGAAGAAGATTATTTTTGGTGAAAGAAAAAAGGGTTGAGAGATCCCCTTCTTTTATTTCTGATTTTTACTTCTTCTTTGTAATTATTAAATGAATATTATTTAGGCACTTGATTTATACGAATGAATTATCTATTTTTTATTTACATTATTAGTCTTTGAATGTAGAATTATCTATTAGTATAATTTGCATTTTAATTATAAGTTAAAGGAGGATTGAGAGGTTCACTTTAACTTATATCTAATAGGAATTCATTATTAAAGTATAGTTTGAAAGATCGCCTGTGGAGATAATTGCTATAGGTTGGTGAATAATTTTAAAATGTGTAATTAAGAATTAACTATTTCGTTAATGAGAATTAAAGATTAATATTTTAATTGCATGTTCTAGGCATTCTAATTCATGTCGAGAGAGTGGATTGGAAATGTATTCTAACTTGGCTTACTAATAAGACTATGAATATTAATTGAAATGATGGTATCAAGTGCATGATCATAGATTTACATTACATACCCTGTCTTTTTTCCCTACCATAAACTAGGATTTAATCAATTACACGATAGAATAGTTTAGAATTAATTTTCATTTATGAACGTTGTAAACAAGATTAAAATTAAGTAGTAATAGTGAGTAATATCAATCAACATTTCTCATGGGATTGACATCTAAAGTACTATAATCGGTACACCATTTACTTGCAGTATTAAAGCTTATAAAAAAAGCATAACACTTCCCACCTAACCTTTAAATTGCTCCCCTGTAGAAACTGCAAATGTAGCAAAAAAAGACGGCTAGAAAAGTCACAGTTCCCGATCTAAAAAGGGAGCAACACAATGACACTAGCATAAAATAACCATTTAAAGATGTCTCCCGAGTAGCAAAAACATCCGAAAAAGCATTGACCATACAGGTTAGAAAAGCAAAACTCTAAAAAATAATCCATGACTATGAAAATGAAAATTATTGCAAGATAAAATTTTGGATAAATTTCAATCTCTTAAGACTGACGATTTTATTAATTTCGATCATCGAACATCCCGATCAATGCATTTATCCCAATCTTCTAATATTGAAGATTTTATTAATTTTGATCGATGAATATCTTGGTTGATGCATTTATCACAGTCTCCTAAGATTGATAATTTTGTTAATTCCGATAGATGTATTTATTCCAGTCTGCTAAGATTGATGATTTAATTATCCCGATTTCAGTCTACTCGACTGATGATTTAGTGATCCCGATCGATGACTTATTGCGATTGACATATTTATTTCAGTCTCCTCGAACTGATGATTTATCAAGCTCGATCATCTCGATCGAGGTATTTTAAAAGACATTGAATATCTGTTAACATGGCTACATTTCATTCTCAAATTTAAAGGACTTTATCACTAGCCATGACACAATCAAATGGCTACCAAGAACTGTCAAATCCCCACAACTTTGATTTTTTCAATGGAAGTGATTGGCAGAGGATAAATGATACTACCTTAAAAAATAAAAATTGAAGGTCCATAAAAGTCCTATCAGCTAGGTAGTCGAACACAGAAGTCGATGCAGTCTGATCGAATGAGATCTCTCCCTGACATGCAGAAGTAATCTGACACACGCTACCATCTAATCACCATCACCTACGAGATAGGTCATACTGTCGTATAGTAGGATAACTATTCAAGGATACTGCTCAATATTTTCCAACTCTATAAATATCAGGTTTATTTCTAAGAAACACATAATATCTCTCTAAGTAATATAAACACTATCTCTAAGAGCTTCCTAATATTTGCTAAGTTAAGTATCAGAGTGTTAATGCCCGGGACAAGCAGACAAACACCCTTTTTGCAGATTTTTTCCACTTCAATCCGATTAGAATTTACTTCCATGGTCATCAAATTTCTTGTTCATTCTTACACATAAATACCTTATATTTATAAAAATTTGTGATTTATCGCTATAAAACACAAATATATATGTTAACTAGTAGACGAGTTCGAATATAAACACCGCAATTTTCAAGATACCCTAAATGTTGCAAGTCTTTTTTTTTCCTGCGAATCTACGTTGCCTCACTAAATTTATAATGAAATCATGCGGCACTTTTGTTATCTTTAAATAAATGTGATACTTGAGTTTTTTAATTTTAATATTTTTTATATTAAATTTTTGTATTTTTTAAAAATTAATATTAAATTTTTATATTTTTAAATTATTTACATTAAATTTAATTTAATCGAAATTAATGAAATTAAAATATAGAACTTTACTTATTTATTTATTTAAAAATTGATGAATCAGATGATAATTTGTATTTTAATTTTTGCAGCAAGTTAGTTTAAAATGATTATGTAATCTCTAAAAATATAAAAATTGAAAAAATAACTCATCACCCGTCATATGTCTTATATTTCTTTTTTTTTTATATTTTAATGTGTATAATAGTAATTTTAAGCTGATTAATTAGGGGATTTTTTTAAATAATATTTTTTAAAAAATTTATTAGATTAATAAGGTGTATCAGATTTTATTTAGAAAGGATGTGATATTTTTTGAAAAATACAGCAAAACATTGCATTATAGCGTTGAGAGTCGTGTTCGACATGTGGGCCCCACTCGCCTGAAGACGCAACATGTGATTGCGTTATCTGTAGAGGCAGTCTCTCTCCGTCACGTGTCACATCCCTGTTAAAGACGTAACGAATGTTTGCATTATCAACCGATCCATTCTCTCTCCGCCACGTGACACATGTTGATTGGAAGGAAAATAATTCCTTTTTATCAAAAAATTTTATATAGTCCTAATATATTTATGTTGGCAACAACGCAGTATTTCAACAAAATCATCTTTATTCTATTATAAATAATACAAATTTATATTCTTGTTAATTATGCGATTCAAGAATCGAACATGTTATTTGATAATTTATTTTTTCCCATAATTCTACATATATTGCTGGATTTATGTTCGTTGTTATAGTATACTACATCAGTTTCATAATTTTTATCCAATATCAATTTTCATGCTGATTAAGATATTATAATTATTATAATTAACGAATAGATTATTTACTATAACTTTTCTATTATACACATCTTAAATATAAAATGAATAATTAAATATTTTTTAAACCATAAAAATTATGGTTAATTGCACTGAATAAAATAAAATTAAATAATGATATAATAGAAAATTTATAGATGTCACATAATGTACGGAAGGAAAGTGGATAGTAATTTAAGATAGACTAAAAATGAAAAATGAACAAAATTATAAAGCAAATGGAGTATTATTATATATAATTTTGTTAATAATATATAATACTGAAAAATGAAATTATCGTAACAATACATTATTATAAGTTTAATTTTTCCAATGAAGCACCAACATAATAACTTGGGCCACCCAAGTTATGTGACATCTATAATTTTTCTATTATATCATTATTTAATTTAATTTTATTCAATGCAATTTATATTTTTCATGCTATGTTATTAACCATAATTTTTATAGTTTAAAAAATATTTAATTATTCATTTTATATTTAAGATGGATATAATATGAAAGTTATAGTAAATAATCTATCTGTTAATTATAATAATTATAATATCTTAATCTGCATGAAAAATAATATTGGATAAAAATTATGAAACTGATGTAGTATATTATAACAACGAACATAAATCCAACAATATATGTAGAATTATAGGGAAGAATAAACTATCAATTAACATGATCGATTATTGGATTACATAATCAACAAGAATACAAATTTGTATTATTTATAACAGAATAAAGATGATTTCGTTGAAATATTGCGCTGTTACAAACTTAAATATATTAGGTCTATATAAAATTTTTTTAAAAAAGGAATTATTTTCCTTTAAATCAGTGTGTGTCACGTGGCGGAGAGAGGAAGGAATCGGCAAATAATGCAATCATTTGCTGCATTTTCAACAGGGATGCGATACGTGGTGGAGAGAGACTGTTTTTACATATAATGTAGCCATGTACTACATCTTTAGGCAAGTGAGCCCACATATCGGACACGACTTTCAAAGTTATAATGCAGCCTTTTGCTGAATTTTTTAAAAAATATTTCATCTATTCTAAATAAAATTTGACATATTTTATTAATTTAATATATTTTTTAAAAAAATTCCCGATTAATTGATTATACATTTTAATTATACCAATTACACCTATTAACTTTTATATTTGCTTAAATTTAATATAAAAAATTGTTAAAGTCGTTTTTCCTTAAAAAAAAAGTAATTGTTATAATATATCAGTGCCACTGGTCAATATTCAGTCCAAAGCGAAAACTGCAAAGTCATTTACAACTTGAAAGTGATAAGACAGCAAGACACTCTTGAAAAGCCAAATTCCGAAAAAGGTTGCACTTTAGAAAACCAGAATTTAATTAAAAAGTAAGAAAAAGATTAGAAAAAAATAAATAAAAAGGAAAAGCAAACGAAGCAAGAATATAAAAGCATAGTTATTAAAATTAAATCGGATCATAATCGATTTAACTATGAATTAGCAGGCCGATTTATTGATTTAATTATATAAAATCGAATTGATAAAAAATTGAATTAAATCGAAAAAGATTGGGTTGAATCGAAAAATTGAAAAACCGAATAAAATTGAATTTTTGGCTAAAAATTAAAAAAAATTATAATTTTTTGTATTTTTCACCCATATATATATATTTCATTATTTATTTATTTAAAAAAATTAATATTTTAAATTTTAAATATGTCATTTAATAATTTAATATACTTATTATCTATTTATCTTATTGTAATCATATATATATATATATATATATATATAAAATTTTCATAATTTATTTTTTTGAAAAATATAGTATTTTAAATTCTAAAGATGCTACTTAATAATTTAATATATTTATTGTTTATTTAAATTTATTTTAATTAAATATAATTATACTTATATATGCAAGGTTAATATTTTCTGTGTTTGCTTTATTAGTACTCCATCTAAAATTTTTTTTTTTTATGATATGATTGTAGTTTTATATTTCTAATAAATGATATTCAAAAATGCATAATTAATTTTTGTAATAATAAAATTAAAATTATATTTTGTAACTTATTATTAAGATATTTGTGACATATATTAATGTTTGATGTATATTTTTTTTTAATTTTTATATAATAATATTTATAAAATTATAATAATTTATAATATTTTTAAAATAAAAAAAATTCGATTGAATTCGGTTAAATCGGTCGAATCAAGAACCTTCCAATCTCGTCGGTTTTTTATTCGGTCTAATTTTAATAACATTGCATAGAAGTATGAGGATGATTTTTCCTTTTTCTTTTGATTTTTTTTCCTCGAAAGGCCCTTTTATGCTCGTGATGTGCTTGTATATGCCACTATCATTTAATTTTAGTGAATAATTTTTTATGAATGTATACTATACATTATAGTATTATATACGGGAAATAAAAAGAAGTAAAGAGACAGTGAACCTACGCACTTATATTTTAATTTTCTCGAGGTCTAAATGTAACAGAAAGTTTTCCCGGAAAATAGTCGGATTTCTTGATTCTTGAGAAAAATTTTACTGCCGAAAGCGCTTTCGAGAGCGGGTATACCCCTGCCAGCCCATGTTAGCACCCATCCCTGCATAAAACCATTTTTGGGATTTTGCCTGTCTTTTTTTCTTTTTCTTTCTCGGTCCATAATCAAGAAATGCCACTCTTTTCACTTGTTTTTTGAATTTTAAAGATACGATTTTGATGCTTCTTTCTGTTGCAAAACCTGGTGGTTACACCTCTTGTTTTTCTTTGTAGGGGTTCTAATTATTCCTGTAGCAAGAACTTAATTCTCCCAACTTGGAAGGTTTCTCTGCAAAGCGCTGAACTTTGTTAGTCTCCCCTCCAGTAAAAGGACATAGATTCATGTACTTAAAGACTCTAGAAACCGAAGAATCTTGTTGATTTCTATCGGTTTCAAGTGGGGTTTCGGAGTCATTTCACAATCCTATCTCAAATAATTTCTGCATTGCTTTTTGCTTAAATTGCACATAAATCTTCCAAGTAACCATTCAACTCCGGTCCACCATCCTTTTATCAATCAAAGGTTTATTGGGTTTTTCTGTGTAATCCTATATAAACAGCTTAAATCTCTCTCTTTGCTGTTTCCTTAAAAAAATGGCTAGGTTCTTCCATGTTTTCTCAGTTAGGAATTTGCTGGTTCTGTCTCTGGCTATCAATGTCAGCTTCATTATGAGATTGGTTTATGATGCTGAGACTATTGGCTTCACTGGTTTCTCCATGGCCAACCAGAAAGAGCCCATGGCTGCAAAAAGGAAGCATCTTTCTGTATCCTCTTCCTCTTCTCCTTCTTTGGCTAGTCAAGACAAAGATAGAACGATCAACCTTGACCAGTAAGTATTGACATTCACTTGCTCTTTTTTTCATCTTTCAGATTTTATTCTTTACGTTGGTTGAGAGAAATATCAAACAGTTGGTGCTTGTTTAAGCAAAATTAACATTTTTTTTGTCCTTGAAGATAATTATAAGTTTCAAGACGGGGACAAAACTGAAATATCATATTCAAGAATAGTTGCTAAATTTCCAATATTATTTTAGTTTATTTTATTTATTAAATAATGATGTTGTACTGATGATATGGAAGTCGCTTAGCGTGTATTGAGGATTTTGCTTACCTCAGGAATTACCGACCCATGCGTACTCAGCTATGGTGTCTGGGCAGGGTGGACAAAGACAGGTCATATAGTGTCAAAGATACTTTCCGTTCTAGATTTTTCATGGTGAATGTGCAAGAAATTGTAGGGGTAGAAATTGACCTTTTTTAAAGTACTTCATGACTGGTTTTTGTCATCTCTCTGTTCCCAAGTTGGAGGGTAACTGATGTAATTGCCAAAATTGTGACAAATAGCACCATTAGTGGTGCTACTCAACCCCATTTTGACCTGCACCATCTTCTTCAGCATCATCGTTATGTATCTTAGTTGTGTTTGAACTTTTCCATTCTTAAAATAAATAAATAAACTTAACAGTTTCTACAATTTTATAGTATCCAATTGCAAATTGGAGGAACCCAATGTGCATTTTAGCACAAGGCACTACAAAGGTTTAAAAAGAAGGAGATGCATGTTTGTGGGGGCCATGTGGGTTCTACATGCATTGAACTCTCCTGATTTTGGCCTTTGAGAAGATCTAAAGAATAAAGTATGCAATGTGTTTCTTTTGGTGGCAGTGTTTTGCCTAAGCTTTTACGTTAATGGTCTGTTTTTAGGTCATTTAGAAAGTGGGTTTGTTTGTGGGTCTACCACTTTGTGGGTCCTGTAGAGATATTTGCCAATTATATCTTGATCTTTGCCTTAGTGGGCCGGTAGCTTTTGCACCCAGCATTACACACATTATATTTGATATGATTTTTGCCGTGCATATACACATCATTTGATCATTTTGGCCCTACCAATTCTGCCTTCCCAGGATTACCCCACACCATTTTTGGAGGATTTTTCTTGCTTAGACAAGCTAAATGAAAAAAAATTCATCAACGAGAATGGGGCATGCATACAATTATTGTCCATATCTAGATTCCGACTTTAGTGGCCTTCACTGCAATAAATGCTTACCAATTGGCAAAAATCAGACCGTCTGACGGCTAGTGAAACTTGTGCATCATAGTTTTTCACAGCTTCACTTTACCTGCATGCTTTAACTTTATAGATCTGCCTTTAGTTAAACTATTGGATTGGTAATTCTTGGTGACAGAATCTTAAAATGGGGATTTTCTAAATATACAAATGGATTTGTTGAGCTTGCCTGAACTATAATTTAGGGAATTCTCATAACTAATGAGTAAAATAGGTAATCCTTTACCGTGTTTGGAACTACAATTTAATTATCCCTCGTATACTATATGAATAAAATATGTTAACATGTTGAGACTATAGCAAACACAACATTTATTGAGGTTCCTTGCTTAATGCAGTGGCGATCCGATCATGTATGAAAGATTCTGGCAGGAAATGGGTAACAAGGCTACAATTGTTATCCCTGGCTGGCAGTCTATGAGCTATTTTTCTGACATTGGCAACCCTTGTTGGTTTTTGGAGCCAGATTTTGCGAAACAAATTGTTAGACTGCATAAAATAGTTGGCAATGCAGTCACTGAGGGTCGCCAGATCGTCGTTGGAACGGGTTCTACCCAACTTTATCAGGCAGTGTTATATGCACTTGCTCCCCAAGATGCAGAGGAACCCATCAGTGTTGTATCTGCTGCCCCATATTACTCTGTAAGCGCCAAATATGTCTTTCACTTCAACTTTTAATGTTTTGATACGATGTGTTTGATATTGCCACTATTTGTTTTGGTTGCCTTGTTTTTAGTTTTATGTTTTGATACTGATTAAACCATAAGTGTGCCTGCCAAATTTGCTCTGCACAAACACGTTTATGCTTGGACGATTGCTGCCAAGTGGTCTAATATAAAGTTTGTTTCTTGCAGTCTTATCCTGCCATTACGGATTGCCTTAAATCTGGGCTGTACAAATGGGCAGGGGATGCTTGCACTTTCAATAAGGACGGAAACTTTATCGAACTAGTGACATCACCAAATAATCCAGATGGATTTTCGAGGGAATTTGTCTTGAATAGAACTGGAGGGATACTGGTGCATGACTTGGCATATTATTGGCCACAGTATACACCAATTTCTTCTCCAGCTGACCACAACATAATGTTATTCACCGTCTCCAAAAGCACTGGGCATGCTGGAATGCGCATTGGGTAAGTTGGTGACGGCAACTTACTTAGATTTTACAATTCTATTTCTGACTCTTTTCTCACTTCGCAACATTCACCAGTTGGGCTCTTGTAAAAGATAAAGAGATAGCGAAGAAGATGATAAAATACATCGAGCTCAACAGCATAGGAGTTTCCAAGGATTCACAGCTGCGAGCAGCTAAGGTTATGGAAGTGATCTCTGATGGCTGTGAATCCTCAAGAGATAAAACAGATACCTTTTTTGAGTTTGCATATCACCAAATGGCGGAGAGGTGGCAAATTCTGAGAGCAGCAGTGAAAGCAAGTGGTCAATTCAGCTTACCGGATTTCTCTCCTGGGTTCTGCCAATACCTTGGAAGGGTCTTCGCACCTCAACCTGGTAAATTTCACTAATCATCAACCACTCTTGATAAGAACATCAAATGTTCAACTTATCAACTTACAATTACCGTTTATTGCTTCCTTGTTCTGTTTGTGCAGCTTTTGCTTGGTTGAAATGCGAAAAACCAATCAAGGATTGCCAAGAATTTCTCAGGTCGAACAAAATCTTGACGAGAAGTGGAATACACTTTGGTAGTGGCCCTGAATATGTTAGGATTAGTTTGTTAGACAGAGATGACAACATGAAATTATTTGTAGACAGACTGTCCAAAATTCATGTTGACTCTTATGACCAAACTGTGTAAATTAAGATTACAATTTATCAAATACTTAGTTTTGAACACATTTGATGGTGAAAATGACAGATGATTAGTTTTGAATACATTTGATGGTGACAATGACAGATGACTAAAAGGTCAAATTTTCCAGGTAATTTTTGCAAGAAATTCATATTAGTATATAATATATCAAAAAGTAGAAAAGAATCGCCTATGCCAAGATGTAATCCACCAAATTAAAGAAAACCGAAGTTTTCTAATCCTGTTTTATCTTACAACTTAAAATATAAGATTAAAATTATCATATTGTGTCCGTTTGTTAATGGCTTGACGTACTGAGTCATTACAAAGGTTCAAGACCGTACCTCAACAGCTTGAACCTGATCTATCTCCACGCATCTTCTTCATCAATTTCTTTCGAAATTTTATGAACTAGTTTAAGCTCAGTTCTGCTTGTTCTTGTCTAGAAATTAATGTGAGCTTGATTTTGAGACTACTGTAGGATGCGTAGAAGCTCGGCTTCGCTATATCTATCTTTATGGCTTCACCAGAGAGAACCACTGATTGTGCACGTAATACAGCTGTCACGTGTCTCTGGCTTCCACTCTCCTTCTTCAAGATCTGTTTTCTTCAAAACTTGTGTCTTCTTTTAAGCTCTGTTTTTCTGTGATCTTTGGGACACAGGTGACCAAGTTCATTTGTGTTTTTATTGCCAGGCGCATGCTCCTATTGACATGATCAGTCAATTTAATCTTTGTAGTTTCTTTAACAGGCTCCAAAAACCAGCAAGACTTCAAAATAATGGAAATCAAACTCAATAAAATAATAAAAACGAGATACACACATAAACATTAATACCCCAAAACTTAGAGAAAATTTGAGAGTTGTGTTCGTACTAACCCTAAGCATGAAATAAGTGTAGCTCCTTGAAACCAACAACTTATGAAATGAGTGACCAATTTATGGTAAGAACACAACTTTAGCCAAGTTAAAGTTCATGGTTTAGGATAATATTTATAGAAGAGTTGGGATATTATCACACAAGATTTGCAAGATATGAAATATTTAATTGTATTTAATTTTATATTTCAAATAAAATTATGTACCGACAAAAACCATTCACGTGAAATTTTAAATTAAGATGTGAAAAATATATTCACATGAAATATTATATCACAATTGAAATGCATTTAAAATTTAAACGCAAATACGCAATACATAGCTTTACGTGTTAAAAAATAAATAGAAATACAAATGTTTATTTATTTAAAACCTGACAAAAATTCTCACATAAAACCTTAAATAATAGTTCATACATATGCTTCTAGATTCCAAGTGTGAAATATTTGCTCAAGCGTTGCAAAATTGGCATAAATACTTTGATGTGAATGGTTCTTCGTGCTTATCATTTTTATTGTTTTTGTTGAGTTGTCACAAAGCTAAAACTATTACACTGATAAGAGGAAAGTCTAAACTGATTCAAGTTAATGGTTGAATGCTCGGCCTAAAACTGGTGGGTAACCCACCAGCCAAGTTTATTGAGAAAATTATACCATTTACCCGCTTTTATTATTTTATTTTCAAAAATCCTATAAGCTTTATTTTTATTTTATATTTTTATATTTTTACATTTAAAAATATTCTTTTTTAATTTTATATATAAAAAATTCCCCTTTTTCTATTTTCTTTATTTCAAAAACCTCATTTTTCATGTATAAAATCCTAAAAATAATTAAGCAATTGTACAGTGATAATGACGCCAAATTGTGTTTCAGTGTTAATAAAAAAGGATTTTGCAGATTAAACTATTGAAATGAAAATTTAAGGGATATCAAAAAATTGAAATTGATGGAGTTCCTGCACAAGTCTAATGGATGTCTATAACTTGCTTTATGAGGATATTAACAATGGCGGCCACGTAGTATTCATGTTTAGATTTTTGAATTTGAAGAAAATGAAGCTGAAGACGAAGAAGATGAAGAAGAAAATAGTCTTCTCGTCAATTTCTATGTCCTCGGCATCTTCCGCATGAGGATCATCGTCGATTATGGAGATATTTTTATCAACAAACCTGCAAGTGAGATTTCAAGTGATAAAGAGTGAGCCCTTTTACCGCCATTGTTCTCATAATAGTCTTTGGTGTTGCTTCTGCAACACGAGTTAGGACAAGCATGAACTCTTTGTTAAGCAAACAATCAAGAACCGTGGATTCCAGAATTGCGGAAAAACAAAGGAAAAAAAACAACAACAACAACAAAAAGGATCACTTAAAATATAACAGCTGGCCAGTCATAACCAGGTTCCAGCAATCAGCATGAGAATCTAATTTATTTGCCTTTACCGCTAAATTATAATAATACTTAAAGTTGAGAAAATTATGAAACCATAATCTCTAATAGCAGAATATCACTAGACATCTACTAAATATGAGCCTTAAAATAAGTACAGCAACGATCTTTTTCAAAGGTCAACCGTAATGCAATATTTTTAGCAAAATTCTACCAAGTATATGGATAACTCTAATTTAATATAGTTTTACTTTTGAATGGAAATGTTGCAGTGGAACTTAAATAAGCAAATTAATTGATGGATATTTTTTTTTTGTCTCTGTATCTAGATTAATGGTAGATAAATTTATGAATGCCTCGCAAGAAGAAAAATTGTGAAGTACTTTTGGTTCTTCATCATTTCCATACAAATATTTAGGACATAGATTATATTTTGTTTTAATTTTCATATGTGTACGGATTTTATATGTATAGGTATAAATTAAATTGAATTTATGGATCAAAATATATAATTATATACATTATTAGTCATGTAATTCATTTACAATTTATCGAAAGATAATTCCTTTTTGAAGAGTAAACAGAGACACGGCAAGGGAAAAATGAAGATATCCTAGAATATCACTGCAGATTTGCACTAAGCTTGAGGTCAGGTTCTCGCACATGTAAGCATGTGTTCGTAGACACTCATCCGCATAACCATCATTCCATCAGTGCCTATGTCCAACGCATCGCATACAAGCTAGTTTCCTACCATATAAAACATAGCTGTACATATCATAGGATGTCATTTGCAGACCACAAGAACCTTATGAAGCATTGCATGACCATTTACAGCAGCTTGATCTCCTTGCTACAAAATCTATAAAATTCATAATAACTTTCTCTTTTGAGCAGTTATTGGCAGTCAAATAAAATGTATGGCAAACTAACAGTAGTCCCCCCCCCCCCCCCCCCCCCCCCCCCCCCCCAAAAAAAAAAAAAAGGAAGAAGGCTGTAAGCATAAATCTAAGGTCAGAAACTGTATCTTTCTCTTATAGATTATATTTGCTTAGCAACAGCTCCCAAGTCTTGTCCCTCTCGTCAATTTATTATTTTTCAAAACCAATTCTTTTTCTCTTGATTTCAACTGGAGCTGCTACTGCCATTGCTAGTATTGAAAGAAATAAACCAATCCCAATTTTCTAGTCACCGCTCTGTGAAGGCAACTGATACTTTCTGTCACTCCCAGGTCTAAATTAAGGTCACTAATATATACATAATAAGAAGCCTTACATCGTAAAAGAATACTTAAGATAATAACTTCGATACAATGCACTGAATATTGTATATATTTTTACTAAAACGTATTAGACTTCATTAATTTCTGTACATTATAAAAATACAATGTATTTTCTTTTGTCAAAAAAGTTATATTTTCTGTTTATAAAATCCAATAAATACACTGTATTTTCTTTGCATAAAAAAATACATTGTATTTTCTATTTATAAAATTCAATAAATACACTATATTTTTTTCATAAAATAAGTATTCTATTTTATGCATAAAAACCTACTAAAAATACAATACATTTTCTTTTTACAAAATAAAATATAATGCATTTTCTTTTCATAAAAGAAAATACACTGCATTTTGTATTCATAAAATCCAATAAATACACTGTATTTCTTTTCATAAACTAAATATTGTATTTTATACATCAAAACCTACTAAAAATACAATTTATTTTATTTTCATAAAAGAATACTTAAGATAATAACTTTGATACAATGCATTACATACTTTACATATTTTTACTAAAACATATTAGACTTCATTGACTTATTTACATGATGAAAATACAATACATTTTCTTTTGACAATATAAAATATACTATATTTTCTTTCCATAAAAGAAAATATATTATATTTTTTATTCATAAAATTTAATAAATACATTGTATTTTCATTTTATAAAATAAACATTATATTTTATACATCAAAACCTACTAAAAATATATTGAATTTTCTTTTGAAAAAATAAAATATATTGTATTTTCTTTTCATAAAATGTATTAAATTTTATTGACTTCTGTACATCATAAAAATATAGTATATTTTCTTTTGAAAAAATAAAATACAATGTATTTTTTTATAAAAAAATATATTGTATTTTTTATTTATAAAACCAAATAAATACACTGTATTTTTTTATAAAATAAATACTTTATTTTATACATAAAAATCTACT
>JBBPFJ010000473.1:27842-71083 GCA_037975025.1 Excoecaria agallocha
AAGCTTCCTCAACTCTGTATTATCCTTCACTGCAGTCAGCTCAAGATCATAAACATCATAATTCAACAAGTTAGCCATTGCAGCAATCATAGTAGATTTGCCAGTCCCAGGTGGACCATAAAGAAGATACCCTCTTTTCCAAGCTTTACCAATTCTTGAATAGAAATCCTTACTCCTACTAAAAGTGAGAAGATCTTGAATAATCTCCTGCTTCTTTTCAGGCTCCAAGGCCATTGTTTCAAAAGTAGCAGGATGCTCAAAAACTATATGGCTCCACATAGTCTGCTTGTAGCTTGGCCATTTATAACCAGGACTGTTAGTATAAAGCTTTCTCTGCCTATTTCGGAGCCGAATCTCCCTGCCTTCACTTACAACATGTTTCAAGTAAGCCTGAGTTATAATCTCCCTGTGTTTTTTATGAAAGGCAAGCTTGTAATACCTTCTTTCTTGCTGTGTATACACAGATTGGCTTGGCTGCACAATTTTGCTTGACACCCACCACACTTTTATGCCTTCAAAATCATCGGTAACCCTCTCATGCTCGTCCATGCTAAGGGCCAAGTTGCAGCAATCTTTGCCCATCTCAGCTTTGAGCCTTTTGGCGAACTTAGAGGAGTTGACACTAAGGTAAGCTTCAACAGCAGCATAGGCTTCACTTCTTTTGAGGCGATCGCCTGTGTACTCATGGATTGATATCTTAATGTATGGATAGAAGAAGCTCATGATTCTTTCCGTGTATTTTTCTAAGTATCTGCGTACTTCATATGGGCAATATTGCCGAAATATTGCCCACAAAAACATCAAACTTGCTATTGTTGAGCCCATTGTTGCCCATGTCTCGCCCATCTTTTCAAGTGCTAGTATGATCATATGTTTTCCGGTTTCTTCTTCTTTTTCTGTAGGATAATGCAAGGGATCTTAATGGCTTTGCAGCTCAGTTTTAGCTTATATAAAGTAAGGGGAGGGAGAGAATTAATTGACCATTAGCTTATTAAAGCGTTAAGTTTTTTTAGTATTATTAATTCGAAACCAATCACCTGATCGGGAAGGTAAAATTATTTAAATATTAATTTGTGTCATTTTTAAAATTCGAACTTGAGATTTTATTTAAAAAAAATAAATACATAACTCCTTGAATCAATTAATATTAGGATGTAATTATGTGACAGTAATTATAGAAATAACATGCGTAGTTAATTATCCTATCGCTAGTATAAACATATATGATGCCATAGAAAGATTTGATAGCTTGATTATATGAATATTATTTGTAGCGAATTCTATAATGTCTTGAAAATTTTTTTTTATTTCTTGAAGATTAATATGGGAAAATGAATATGTGAGAGAGAAAGAGGGTAGGTATGGTGTAAAAAAAAAATACTAGTTGAATATTAAAAGGGATTAGTGTTTGATTAGTGGGATTGTTCAGATGGTGCTCCTAAAAGCACAAACTAAAAAATTAAGTAATGGCAACCCAACAGTGAACATGGCTGAATTAGCGGCTCTAAATCCTCATGGATTATAGTTATCTACACGGAATGATATATAGCACAACAGTACACTATATGATATATACTATCATGTCAAATCTAAAAAAAAAATATTTTTTATCCAATTATGCATATTGTAAGTAATTCCCTTAATGGGTATATATATTCGAATAGCAACAGGTGAAATTCAAATTATGGCGTGATTTAAAAAAGAATTACTTTTTATATATTATAATGTATCATATTAATGAATTTGTAGCTGATATTTAATTGAAAAAAGGATAAAAATAAAATGGCAAATTATGTGGCACTTGTGGTACATTTTTTTTTAAGAAAGAAAAATCAGTGGACATTATTGTGGTGGAGAAATGGACAAGAGGGTAGGGGAAGAGGAAGTGTAGGGGTAGGGTCTTTGCTTTTTATTAGGGTTGTGTTTTGAGTTTTGAGTTACAGTGCTCCAGTCTATCTTCTCTTTCATTCATCCTTTTCTAATAGTTCACTTTTTGTCATTTCTTTTCTCAATCCTTTATTTCTCTGTTTGATATGAATTTTTTTTTTCGGATAATATATTCTTACATAATTGCAAAGCATACCACCTTTTTTTACTGTTTTGATTTTAACCACAGCATATAAAAAATATATTTTTAATTGATTTAAATTGTTAAACTCAACGAGTATTTACGATCTATATTTTCTTAAAAAAATTGTAATGGCATAAGTTTATCTTCCATTAATTTTTTCTAATTTTTTACGTGTAAATAATGGTAGCCTTCTAAATCAAGAAAACAAATAGAAAAATTAAGTGATTTATCAATTAAATATTTTATAATTTTGGTTTCAAAATAAAATGGAGAGCATGAAGTGAGACAAATATAAATTAATTAATTGAATTTATAAGTTCATGCCTGTAGCTATATTAGCGATAGAACAAACTTTATAAGAAAGTCATTTTCATGACATTTTAACTTATTGTTAGATTTGAATATTTGATAATACTAGCCAGCTACCATACTACTGTTTTTGTTATCCTATTCTCAACTTATTTATTTATTTTAACATTAGTTTGCTTTAAATTTTATCTTTGAACCAATTTTCACTTGAAATCCTTTTATTTTTATCTCAAATTATTCTAAAAAATATAATTTTTTTTGGTTCTGATTGTAGGATTATGTAAATAATTAATTATAGAATTTCATATATATGTGCAAATATGATAATAATTTCGGAAGACATGAAAAAATATTTTTAGATATAAATAAAATAGAAAGGTTAGACTTGAAAAATTAATGTTTAAGTGTTGAAGTTCAGTTTGATAGTTTTGAAAAAGAAATGGGAGATACAAGTTATATTTGTGCTCTCTGTAGCTACTTGTTTGTCCTAATGAACACATTTTATTGTTTTCTTGTTTCTTTACTGGCTTTTCCTTATTCCACAAAATCTTTCAATGGAAGATGACTTGGCACAACTGAATATTAGAGAAGATGAGAAAGAAGGTTGGAGGTTTGAAGAACTGGAAGTGGACAATCAACGCCAGCCTGAAATCAATGTGGTTGGCAGGTTTCTCACAAAAGCGGTTATCAACTTTGATTATATGAGGAATACGATGGTAGACCTCTGGCATCCTTTAGGGGGAGTTAACATATCCCAACTAGGAGATAGGAGATTTCTCTTTCATTTTTTCCATGAATTTGACATAGTGTGCATCTTAATGGGATCACCATGGACTTTTAACAAGCATTTGCTTCTGCTCCATAGAATTCAACCAGGAGAGAATTCGAAGTTAGTCCCACTTCATAAGTGTGCTTTTTGGGTTCAAATTCATGAGTTACCTCCAGGATTTATGAATGACAAAATGGCTATAAAGTTTGGAAATTTGATTGGAGCATTCATGGAGTATGATACTAAAATCATTACAAGGGGTTGGATCAATTTATGCATATAAGAGTGATGATAGATGTCCAAAAGCCATTGATGAGGAAGAAGATAATTAAGGCAGACAAAACAGAGCATTTTAGTAGTTTTAAATATGAACGATTAACTTTTTTTTTTTGTTATCTATTTGGCAAGCTTTGCCATATTGATAATGTTGTCAATTGAGAACATAACCTGATGGAATGTCCCTACCATTACAATGGAACAACAAAATTAAGGTCCAACCTCGTCAGAATAACTTCAGGATGAGTTCTTGGCTACGGGATGGGGGAGGATCATTGATTGCTAATTCTAAAGCTGATTTAGAGGAAGAAGATAACAAGTCGGGTAAGTTGAAGTATTTGAATTCTGGGATAACTAATTTTATGGGAACTGATAAAGGGAGAAAATCTTAGGATGTGGATGTGGGAAGTAATGTGAATAACATGGAGTATGAAATGGGTTATAGGACTGAAGGAAATATGGGTTTTCATTTAGAAGAATATCCTTTAGGCCTAGAAGAAGGGAATAAGAGGCCCAGATAACAACCATCATTATCTGTTTCTATGGATGTGGATTTAGGTAATGTTCCTACCGTGAAGAACAATACTCATGGCTCATCATCATCGGCAGATCCTGCCAAGTAGGTTGGCCATCTGCAATGAAGATCATAAGTTGGAGCTGTCGAGACTTGGGCAATCCTCACATGGTTTGATTCTTGAAAGACTTAGTCTTTTGTCATAAGCCTTGTATGGTTTTTCTTATGGAAACGCTAGTTAATATGGTATGCAAAACCGAATTGAAACCGAAAAACAAATCGAACTGAATGAATTTTTGTCTATTTGATTCGGTTATTTCGATTTTTGATTCATTCGATTTTAAATCAAAATAAAAAAAATTGATTAATTGGTTCGATTCTTAAAATTGAAAAATCGAAAGAACCGAACCGATCAAATTTTATATATATATATATATATTATAGTATTAATGTTTCAGAGAATATAACTTGGATTGATGGCGTGGAAACACACAAAACTTCTCGCAAATGCATATTTGTTGTTTTCTGTTTTTTTTTTGCTTTAATTTTTTTCTCATTTTTTTTACTTTAAAAGTTATGTTTTATTTTTTTAATTAAAAAATACTTTAAATTAATGAATGTTGCTGATTAAAACCAGTCCTCTTTCTCTCATATTTTCTCTTCACTGATTTGATTACACCACCCTTGTAACACCCTTAACATAAAGACCAAAACGGAACAGTACTATTGGTCAAAAAAAAAATTTTCACCAGAACCTAACATACAACCTTACTTGAGTCTTAAATAATTTCTTAAGTTATATTGCCGAAGACGTATAACTGTCCAAAATTACTATTCATTTTACAAATTTTGGGCAATATAATGGCGCTATAACATGGACTAGCCTCCTGAAAAAAGCAAGCAAAACACAGCCTCTTAGAGGCACCACAATCAATAAATAATAAATTCTTCAATCACATACCATCATCATTCCATCCATCTCATCACCAAGCCACAAACAAACAAATCATTTACTTATTACATATTTCATTTCTATAAACCAAAACATAGTATTTTATAAATCTACAACTAATACATATATATACATGCCCCAAAAATAAAACAATTATTCAACTTTTCTTCTTCCTTTAAGATGTGCATTACTGCTCCTGACCTTCTGTACCTGCACGTAGTAAAATCTACGTACTGAGCATAAATTATGTCAAGTAGTGACCAACAATCCTAAAATTTTCCTTGGCTAAAACATTATATTATATACATATATTGTTTCATAATAATTTAAAAATTCTTAACTTTCTTAATTTCCTTTTAATTGCAATATGCACATAACTATCTTTTAATAATATTTCTTAATACTTAATATACAAACTTTTTTTAACTTTTCAATTAAGTCCTCCAAATTATACCATAATTACAATTTTGCTCTTTTTAACACATTATTACAAAAATACCCTTATCTTTGCATTATTTTGCTTTTAAATCATTAAATTACTTACAAATTTTATATCTTACCTTATTTAAATATTTTTGGTGCAAAATTACACTTTTGGTCCTTTTTGTCTATAAAAATGTCATTTTTATACCATTAGGTTGTTGAATTATCATTTTACCCTTGTTCATTTCTATATCAAATTTACCATTTAAACCATAACTTTGATAAAATTATTATTTTACTCCTAAACTTTTAATTTCTTTCCTTTATGTCCTTTTTCACTTTAAACATTTATTTTAATCTTCTTTTCGCTCTTTTAGCTTTATTTTTCAATTAATGCCCCTAGTACAGTACCGATAGAAATACTCAAACTGGATATACAGGATGTGGACACCACAGGGCCACAATAGATTGAGAAATGACCCCAATTGATCATTTCTCCACAAAACAGATAACAAATACAAATAATTACTATGGAGATAAATGATCATACCATAGCAAAGCAAGTCGCCATGACTTACACCGTAGTACAAATATCCCTATGACTAGCCAATTATATCCTAAGCTAGTTTTTACTGTCAGACTATCTTCTAAGGGCATAATAGCATTAAACTTAAGCCGTTACTCTTTTCTTTCCATACTTTTTTATTTCTCTTTCAACTTAATTCCTTTGACAGTCAACTTTTTTCAAACCCTTTTAAATAAATTGTGAATTATCTCATCATAATTCACCCTTTTTATTTCTTTTTATTCAAAATTTCACATCTCTTTAATATTTTCATTATGCTTAAATTTTTATTCGAATGTTTTACACACTTTGTGAATTACTACATCATATTTCTCCATAATAAATCATTTTCTCACTAAATTATGCCATCATTTCTACTAATTTCATATTTTCACTACTTACATAATCAAAAGTTTATCTCAAAAATATTCTAATAATTTCTATAAATTCTACAAAAATTCATACATTTATTATTTCATTTCTTATACCTTTTAAAAACATAATTTCATCAAAATACCTAAAATAAACATTATTTTCCTTAAGAGTTCAATTAGGCCACCAAGGGAATTCTAGCATATATTCATTTAAAAATTCATTTAAGCATTCTAATATATATAATTAAAGTCTAATTGCATTAATATAACATCAATTTAAATTTTATACATATATATCAAAATTTTCCCTAATTACATAAAGAAAAATTCATGGGAAACTTAGGAAAATAGTAGGATTTATTGGTCACTAACCTTTTCTCCTAGCTTTGGCTTGCCTAAGCCTCTTTTTCCTTACCTCTAACCTTGGAAGCTTAAAGATCTTCTTTGTTTCCTACCATGGCCGAATTTATCACCATAAGAAACCTTAGGTTTTTTACTTCATTTGCTCAAAATAACTACATAAATGAGCTCTAGACACCCTAATACACCTTTAGATACCAAGAAATCAATTTAAACTCATGATTTTTATTTACCTCAAATGGATACTTTAAACTTTCTCCTTGTAAATTTCTTGCTTTAATCCTTTAAATTAGAAGTTTGAGGTTGGATTACTCATCTAAAGAGATGAAACTAGGGTTAAAATGCTTGAATTCCAAGAGAAATTAAGTAAGATTTGAAGAAATTTGAGAGCTAGGGAGAGGGAGGGTGTCTCGGCCAAGAAGGAGGTGAAGAAGGAGAATCTGCAGATTCCTATCCCTTTTATACCTCTTCAATTGGGCCAAAGGTTAGGCCTAAATCCAATAGGCCTAACCTAATTACTTAAGGCCCAATTTCCATTTTTCAAAGGCCCAATAAGAAATCTCTCACTTACTCACTTCAAATCACTTCAATTTTAATTTCATCATTCTTAAAACATCAAAAATAGGTTGCACAAAAATTTTTGGCTCAACCAAAATTCATTTTTGGTCCGATTCAATCAAATTGATCCAATTCGATAACTGTCGAAATCACCAAAAAATTTATTTCTTTATACCAAAATATTCTATATGAAATTTTATGAAAAACTGCAAAATATGGAAATTTTTTAAATTCATTTGCTATTTTTAATTATTTATGTAAAATCAAGTTATTTTTCCTATCAGGGAAATTGAATTCCGACCTTTTTCGTATTTTTAACATTTGAAAGCCCATTTGACCTCAATTTCACTTCAAATTTTAACTCTGGACTCACCATAACCAATACTTTCCAATGATCAAATAAAATATTGCTTCTTCAATTTCCTTGCATATCTCCTTTTTGTGCTAGGTAAGCTTTTTACTTTTAGTTTTTGTACAAAGAAAAGTTTGATTTCTATTTATTCTTTCTACATTTGAACATTTTATTATTAGAATATTTATGCACAAGCAAAAGTAGATCATACGTTCTTTGCAACATACAACCTCAAATATTTGATTAGAAGATAGTTCATATTGTGTAATAAACTATACATCTTATTATGTGTTGAAATCATGAAAATTTTCCAAGTTTGTTTTATTCTTGTTGCTGCAACTTCACCGATGCTTCCCAAGTTCCAGGGTCATCTTAGTAGATAAGGCCTGTTAATTATTGTATAATTGTTGTTGTATGTCTGTAGGAAAACTTAAATGTATTCTTATTCTGGATGACTTATATAATCTTATCTACAATGAAAATTGAATTTTGAAATGCAATTTGGCTCAAACAAATATTCAATATTTTTTTTCATTTCTCATGGGATTATATAATGTGGGCGTCAAACAACTAAAAATAAATTCTACATTCTAAAGAAAACTTGCGGTAATGGAAGCAAGGTCGAATACACGTAGACTGATTAGAATTTTTAAATGTAATTTTTAAAATATTATTTTAGTAGTATATTTTTTAATATAATTTTGATTAGTATTTATTATGGACATAATATAATAGATTTATGTATATTATTTTAATTTTAATTATTTTAAATAATTTTATTTTATTGAATATAAATTAATTTAATTTATGAACCCATATAGGTTAAAAATCCAATAAAAAGAATCTAATATTGACCCTGAACTAAACCAAATCAACCCAAATTATTCGGTCTATTCGATTTCGATTCTAAAAATTTTGATTTTCGGTTTGGTTCTTTTAATTTAGGAAGTTCAATTTTCGGTTCTGTCCAAAACAGAACCTGTAACACCCTTATTGATCTGACTGACTGAACTATGTGATGACCCGAAATTTTTTTTTTTTTTAAACTACTTTACCTACTGCAGACTTACCACCATGCAATACTTATAAATTAACTACATTGATTAAACTATATTATCCAATTAACTAATTTTCAAATAAAAAAATTCGGCAATATAACGCCTAAAAACTTAAGTAACCCACCTGCAACTCAAACAATTCCTCAGCCCTTCAAGGGCACCACAAATCATAACTAATTTTTCACATACATCTCATACATCCATTCTCATTATTAATCACACTTCTTGAGACGGTTCAATATTACATATTACATTCTAATACCATTATAATACTCCAAAACAAAGAACAATTTACATTAAAATTTTCTCGTTACATCTATACACCTCAAAGGTGATCAGCCCACACTAGATCCCCTCTTCAAATGGTTGAACCAAATCAGCTAATTAACCAGAATCAAGCCTATCTTGATACCTACACTGATAACAAAACCCGTGCTAAGCTATAAAGCTTAGTGAGGAACAAAGTAATCTAAAAATAATTTTTTAAACATGTAATATCAATTATGCTAGTACAAAGTTGATAACACTCCTAATAAATACCTTCAATTACCTTAGATCCCAGTTCTTATAGTCAACAATAAATCACAAGTATAAGCGACAGAACATCTTACTTACATGGACAATAAAACTTAATAACTCAGTAATTAATGTATCATTCATTATTACCATAAAAGACATTCGGTATATTTCTTTCATATATTCATATCATTTAAAACATATCCTGCATTCAAAATTCACTTTCATGTAATCATTAAATACTCTTAACAAGATTAACAATAGAATACTTAACACTATAGTGTGCCATATGTTATGTACTTGATCGATAACAAAGTAATATACATACCTATACATATATATATATATATATATATATATATATATATATATATATATATATATATATATATATATATATATATATACATAATGCTTATATAGAATTAAAGAATCACATGCTCATCAATATTATAACTTGTAATTTATTATCCATTTGATGTACTTATACAAGAGGATAATTCTTATGCATATGAGTTATGAACTATAACATTTCTTATCTTTTATACTTTTTAACTTATTTTCATATTAATGCCCCTAGAACAGTACCGACAAAAATACTCAGACTGGATATACGGGATGTGGAACCCATGGGCCACAACAGAATGAGAAATGACCTCCAGAATCATTCCTCATATAACATATGAACATATGACAGTGCGTATAATATATATATACTATGGAGATCAACGATCCAACCATAGTAAAGCAAGTCACCATGACTTGCACCGCGGTATAGAATCCCTATGGCTAGCCAATTATATCCTGAGCTAGTTTTTACTGCCAGACTATTTTCTAAGGGCACAAAAGATCACTTATTTTCAGTACATTTATCAACTTTATCATCATTTCAATCCAGATAATATAGTTATTCAGAACATTCAATATTTTTGTACAGTTTGTGAACCATTATTCACTTAAGTCAGGAATTATTTCACAATAATTCAGCAAATTATCTTTAAAACATATTCCAGTCATCAGAGAAATCTATTTTATACATATTCTTTCAATTTACTTTAAACAATCTAATAATCATATGTGAACAATACTTGTACTAGTCATAATAGTTTATTTTTGACTATGTTATGTTCATAAAAATAAATTCTATTGATGCGAGAATCAACTTATAAACACAATCACGATAAAAGAACATACCTGTATAGTTCTTCATAACCATTTCCATTGTTCCACTATACTTAATTTAATCATTAAACATTCATACTCTAATACTATATTTGATGCATGCATTCAATGCATCACTCTTAATAGAAATGTCTGTATATGTATCTACATTTCATAACAGACTTATATATGTAACTATATGATCTTAAATAGTCATATACTAAAACAATTATATATATGAGCATAGTATTTTAATATCAGTTTCCCATGATATTATCTCTTAAGCATATTATCATTGTAGAAAAACGTACCTTTACAATTCATCATGACTATCCTCCAAGCACCTATGTACTTAATTATCTTATCACAAACTCATACTCAATTACTATAATAACTATATGTTATCAACGTATTACACTTAATTCATACATTTTTATTCTGGAATTAATACCTACTCATACCAATCCATGTTGTTCAAATGTCTCTTCATGCATATAAGTTCAATATCATAATTAAGTATAGTTATACAATTTTACGTACACAAAGGCTTAGACAATTTCATGTATTTGCATGACAGACGTTCCTTTATAACATCATATTAATACACACACAATACCATAGTCATACCCTTTCTAACAAGTAGTATAGAATTATCCATATATTAAGCATGCATACATATATATATATATATATATATATATATATAAGTAATGATCATTATATTTGTTCAAGTATAGGCCATATACTAGACTATAAACCAATTCTTATACAAATGTACTTATACTGTTCTTGTTTGTTTAATACTGTAATATAATGCTCACCGGTTTACGATCACATCAACCAAATGTATTAATCTTCACTTAATTAATATTTTATTTCCTTAAGCTACTCTTAACACCTATTAGATTAAAGAGAACAAACTATATGTTCTTTAACAACACCTAAGGTAATTCCTGGACATCTAATAGGCTAGTATAAGCGCTACTCCTTATAACTAAAGACATTAATTTCTCTAAACCGTCAATTGAGAGCACTTAACATATTCAAGTCAAGTTTATTTAAGCATTATGGCTCTTTTTACATTTAAACACCAATCTAATAACTTAAATGTATGTTACTCATTATTTGTATAAATTATCAATTCACTTTCATGTTTATTTATACTATAATAATAATAATTGAGCATGCATTACATATTTATATTGATTTAACCCGTTAATCTCTTCTAATGAAAGTAATACAACTAACAACATTATTTTAAGGTTCATAGTAATACCAGCATATTTAACCAAGAATGTTCTTCTTGATCATAAATACATGCTTAAATAACTTATCATACTTGTTCAATATTTTCCCATGGTTTATATATAAAATTGAACAAACTTTATTCGTAATGCTACATTGAAAATTGTTCAGAAGCAAATTAATGTGTCTATATTATAATTGAATTAATAGGGCAATAAGAGAGGATGAAATGGACAACCCGTGATCATCCACTCGGCTCAAGAGAACCCAACCCTATAATTCTATAATAAATCCTATATCATTACTTACATGTACCCAAATTTCAAAAACAACTTAACTCCAACCATGAAATCTGATAAACCGTGGTTAAATACACTTGTAAATCATCAAAATTTCCCAAATCTATTATGTAATATTCCTTTAATTTCAAGAAAATCTTATGCCAGAGTAACAAACTCAGCCTTCACATGGTTTAACGTCTATAATTTCAATTATAATTTACTATATTCATTCTGCTATTACTCACCATCATCTTAAAATCTTGCATGTAAGAACACACTAATACTACCATAATCTCAGAAAGATTAACCAAACTTTTATTCAATTTAACACATGTAATCCAGTTTTAACTTAGTTCCCATACCGTAAAATCGAAGCTCGTAATGCTCTCTCCATTCTGCCTCGTCGGAGTCTCGCGGGAGACTCGCCGGAAAGCTACCGAAGCCATCCACCGGATGATCCAGCCACTGGCAACGTCCCGGCGACCCTCACGCGCCTCCATGCTGCTGTCGTTCATCGGGATCGAAGCTTGAAGCTTCCGTCGTCACCATCCCCGATCTCCCTGCTGCCGGCGAGTGGGGACGATCGACGACCACCGAAAGAGCCGCCTCTACCTCACAATCCCACCGGTGTTGTCAAACCCTCCAACCGCCGTCGACAGCCATCGAAAAAAGAGGAAGAAGCTACGGTGGTGATGGGAGACCAAAAATCGGAAGAAGGAGAAAATCGCAACACCACCGAAGGGCAGGGACGGCGAGGAGGCGGTGGTAGCTGCGTCGATCGCCGATGCAGGTGCCGCTGATCGGCGGCAGCGCCTCCTCCTTCCTCTCCTTCTCTTCCCTTTTCCCCCCCTTCCCCGATCCTCTCTTCCTTCTTTCTTTCGTTTTTCTTTTTTTTTTAATAATAATAAGAAGAAGAAGAATTATAATAACCCCCATTTATTTTCCTTTTTAATTATTGACCCAAATCTTTAATCAAAATCACAAAAATGTCTATATATATATATATATATATATACACACATATATACCTTAGTCTTACTCAAACATAAATTTACACATTTAATCAATTTAAATTAAATATTAATACAGTGAATCATGAAATTTCAACTAGGATCATTTTTGGGACATTACAGAACCGAACCGACCATTTGCATACCCCTACTAGTTAATAAGACTAGAATGGAAGAAGTAAAATCTATTCTGAGTTTTCTAGCTACTTTATGGTGGATAAACTCGATAGAAGTGAAGGACTAGCAGTTCTATGGGCTAACTTAATTGATGTTCATATTAAAATTTTTCACCAAAATTTTATTGACTTAGTGGTTAGTGAGCCTGAAGGGATTGAGTGGGCTTTTCAAGAAAGATCACTGGATTCCTAGGTAGGGTAATTTCTTTGTTAGCGAGGGCACAGGTTTTGTTGATGACAATGTTAGAGTGAGTGCTTTATTGAAGAATAATGGAAATGAATGGGATGTTGACAATCTTGTTGAGTTCTGTAGTGTTGAAGATATCTATGACATTTTAAAAATTTCTTTACCTTTATTTAATAAATATGATAGGTTGATTTGGCACTATGAAAAAAAGAGATTGTTACAATGTTAAGAGTCGATATCAAGTGGCAATTAGTAGGGCTAGGGAAGCATATGTCGAACCCAACATTAACTGAAAGATTATCTGAAAATTAAAAAGTTCACCTAAAGTGTAGAATTTATATGACGAGTAAGTCAGAATGTTTTACTTGTTTGGGCTAGGTTGGTGAAAAAAGGTATAGATATTATCCCTTATTGCTTGTTGTAATGGCCTCAATGTCGGGCTAATCATGAATAGTACTTTCCGACAGTGAATAGTATTTTCCGACTGAAAATTATTCCCAGAAGTGAAAAATATTTTATTGAACTATTGGAAAGTAGTAGTCATGGGTAGTCCGAGGTTGAAATTCGAAGTGAATTTAAGATCAAATAGGCCTTCAAAAGCCAAAAGTAAGAAAACCGAGGTAATTAGGGTTTTTAATTGATTTTTGATCGTTCTGGCTATTAAAAATAACAAATAAAGCCTAAAAATTATCAAAAATTACATATGTACCTAAAATAATATGTAAATTATTTTAGTAATAAAAAGTAAATTTTTTGGTAACAATGATAATTTTAAATCGGACCGATAAAATTGAATTGGACCCGAAATGAACTTCAATTGGGCTGAAATTTTAAGTATAGCCAATTTTTAATGTGATAAGAATAATGAAATCAAATTTGAAGTGATTTGAAGTTAAAAAGTGGGAGAAATTAATTAGAACCATTTATCGGGTAATTAACGGACTTAAACAATGTTCAAGCCCACTTAGAAGCCCAGCCCATGGCCCATTAAAAGGCCATATAAAATGTTGAATCTCCATATTTTTCTAGCAGCATCCACTCCCTTCTTCAGTCCCTCTCTTGGCCGAACCACCATCTTCAACATTTCCCTCTCCTTCTCTTTCAATTCTCTCCCAAATCAAAGCTCAAGAAAGTAATTTCAGTCTCTCTAGAAAACCCTAGCCACCACCGATCTTTGATTCAAGAAAGGAAATCAAAGAAAATCAAGGGTTAAAGTTTAGGTGTCAATTTTAGGTAAGTAAAATAATTGATTTTAATTTGATTTTTAGGTGCCTACTACTAGTTTTGGATGCCTAAAGTTTATTTTTTCTGTTAATTTTAGCATTTGGGGTCAAAATATTAGAGTTTATATTGACAATGAATTTGGACCTTGAAGAATTTCAAGAGGAGGAACCTATTTCAAAGGCCAAAGGCAAAGAAAAGAAAGACTAAGCAAGGATAAGCACAAGAAAAAGGTTTGTGACTAAATAATCCTTTTATTTCTCTATTATTTATGTGAATTTCCTTTAGGTTTATTAAGAAAAATTCAATATAATAAGGTAAATTTGGAATTAATGCAATATTCATGTAATTAGGGCTTAATTATTCTTATTAGAAATTTTAAATGAATTTAAAATAATTGATATGGTATAATTATAGTTGAAACCGAATGATGATTAAGGAGAAAACTATGTAATTTTGAGTTATCTTAGTGAATTTAAGCTTTATAATTATAGTATAAGTGAAAATTGATGTCCATAAATTTTATGAAATTTATGGGAATTAAATGAATATTTTTGGAATAAATTTAAGTTAGGTATTAATAGAAAAATGTGAAATTATGATGAAATATTGCATAATTTAATGATAAAATGGGGAATTATTGCGAAATAATTTACAGACTGTGTAAAGAAGACTGACTGTAAATGTAATATGTTGGTACAGTATTGAAAAGTATTAAAAAGTATTGAAAAGAATGAAAAATTGAATAATAAAATGAAAATTAAGTAAATATGTACCCTTAAAAAAAGTAAGGCAGTAAAACTTAGCTCGGGATATAATTGGCTAGCCATAGAGATATCTGTACCGCGGTATAAGTCATGACGACTTGTTTTACTATGGTTGGATCGTTGACCTCCATAGTATATATCATACGTACTATCATATGTTCATATGTTTTATAAGGAATGATCCATTGAGGTCTTTTTTCATTCTGTTGTGGCCCTATGAGGTTCACGTCCCGCATATCCGGTCTGAGAGTTTTTGTCGGGTCTGTACTAAGGGCATAATAATAAGAAAATATTAAAAGTATAAAAAAAAAATTAAAATTGAAGTTTAAGATGAGAAAGGACTAAAATGAAAAGAATTAAAAAGTTTAAAGGTAAAACAATAATTTTCTCAAAAGATGAATTTTATAAGTAAAAATGAGAAGGAAATAATTAATAAGGGTAAATGATAATTTGGTCAACTAACCGTGTAAAAAAGTCAACTTTGTAAAGTTAAGAGACTAAAATGAAATTTTACATGAAAAAAGTCAAAACAAGGTTTAATTGAAAATTTGTGAGCCAATTAAAAGATATAAAAAGGGCATTTTGGTAATTAAAGGTATAAAAAAGGTAATTGTGGAATAAATGAAAAGTTAAAGGACTAAAATAAAAAATTAAGTAAAGTTTTAAGTTAAATCGAAATATTGGTTTCTAATAGTATACTATGCTTTTAAATGAGAAAAACTAATAAAATCAGTCTAATTGAACATAATTAGAAAATTATGTATTTAGGAAAATACTATGATTCTTAGTCACCACTAGGCATATTTAATATTCATCACGTAGAATTTACTGCGTGCAGATACTGATGTTTTGGAGCATAAGTACACAGAGGACAAAGGATGTTGAAGAAATAGAATGATTATTTTTGTGGCATGTATATATATATTTGCTTTATAATATGAGAACAAAGTTGTAATGATAATAGTATTGTATTGTATATAGAAGTTTGTGGATGAGAATTGCAGGAAGTGGATTGTATGTATGTGTCATATAATGGAGTATATGAATGTGTTATGTGAATGAATATAAATTGTTGTGTCTCTGAGATGTTGTGGTACTTATTTGCTTTTTAGAAGGCTAGTTAAGAATATAACCGTTATATTGTCAAAGTTTTGTAAAATACATAGTAAGAACTAGACAGTTATAAGTCAGCGATCAATAGAAGTTATATATGAAAGGAGTTGTCATGTTAAAATAGAAAAGCTGTTATTGGGTAAAAAAATTCTAACTAATTGCTTAAACAGATAAAACTGTTACAGTAAGGGTGTTACATTTTGTGGTATTAGAGCAAGGTTTAGCCGGTTCTAAGGTCGGAGTGGAAATAAGTGTATGATTTATCTGCATATATACATGCCAATTGTAAGTAATAAGGTGTTATGAAAATCTAATGTGTACTTGCTCCTTTCTATTTTATAGTACAAAGATGTCTTCCGATCGAGATAGACAAGTAGGGGATGGTGAAAGTGAAGCCTCTATAAGTACTGGACAGTAGAAAGCCCCACAGGAGCAGGCTTCCTCTCCAGCAGTGCCACCTCTGCCCTTATAGCCAAACTTCCTTAATCTTATGGTCAATTATATCCAGCAACGACTACAAGCAGGTCAGGCTCAGTCCTCCTATACAGTTGTTCAGGTTCAGCCAGCTCTACCTAGAAGAAAGCCTAGTTTAGAACAGTTAAAGAGGCTGGGAGCAGAAGATTTTTCTGAAAAAGATCATTTGACACCATCATAAGCTGAAGATTGGTTGTTCAAAATAAAGAGACTTTTTAAAATCACAAATAGTTCAGCAGAAGAAAAGGTAGAGGGCATAGTTGCTTTATTGAAAGGACCAGCTTTTGTTTGGTGGGACTCAGTTATGAGGCATACCCCAGTGGATCGGTTGACTTTGAATTTCTTTGTGTCTCAGTTGAGCTTAAATATATTGAATCTGAGTATAAATTGGCCATGCATGATGCCTTTTGAAGGCTTAGACAGGATAATAAATCTGTGGCAGAGTATGAGCGCGAGTTTGAATGCCTCAGTGCATACCTTGATGAGAGCCAGTCTACAGATATAAAGCTGAGATGGCAAAAGTAAGTTAATTATTTTCTTTTGTACCCCTCCACTTGCCGAATTCGATTCTCAAAAAAAGCAAATTTTTCCTTTTTTTTAATTGAATATGTAATATTATATTATAAGCATACTGCTGGTGACACTAATAGCCTAATAGCAAATGACTTATCTTAGATTAATTCATTGCCGGACAGCATTGTTTCCATTCTTTTATATCTATTGAATACATATTATTTTTTTAAAAAAAAAGAATACATATTATTATATTATAAATATATTGTATATGAATCTCAAGTATAAAGTGGTAGCTTAATGGCAGTTGACTTGTCTTAGATCTCATTTCTCAAGCTCGATTCTCCTAAATAGTTGTTTTTTTTTTCAAATGAATATATATTATTATACTATAGACATATTGCATATAAATCTCACAAATAAAGTTGCAGCTTAATGCCAAATGATTATCTTAGAAAAATGGTCTCTTTCCATTTCTTGGTTTAATATAATACTTTAATTAAATATAATTGCAAATGATTATCTTATAAAAATTCAGTTGTATTGATTTTTTTTATATTGAATATATATTAAAATATTATAAAAATATTACATATCAGTCATAAATATAGGGTTGTGGTTTAATGGTAAATATTTGCAGTAATTAATTTTTTACATTAATAAAAGAAACTATTAAGTCATGTAAAAAATTTAATAATTATAAAAAGAATTTTTTCACTTATAAATTACTGAAAATTTCGTTATAATTTATAATTCGATCGAAAAATAGAGATTTTTAATAAATTAATTTTTTACGCATGAATTTTTAGTAAACTAATTTTTTACGCATGAATTTTTAGTAAATTAACTTTTTATATGGTCTAATGGTTTTTTTATTAATGTAAAAAAATAGTTGTACAGAGATTTGATCTCGCTTGCCAGAAAGGTAAAATTACATTATTTTAGTTAATAGCACAAGAGTGTTTCCATACTTCACATGTTGCAATATATATATATATATATAGGTATTGTTATATAAAAAATAATTATATAAAAGAAGAAAAACAATGTTGTCCGGCAGTGAATTAATTTAAGATAAGTCATTTGCCATTAGGCTATGAGTGTCATCAGCAGTATGCTTATAATATAATATTACATATTCAATTAAAAAAAAAAAGGAAAAATTTGCTTTTCTTGAGAATCGAACTGGGCAAGTGGCGGGACACAAAAGAGAATAATTAACTTACTTTTGCCATCTCACCACACTGTAATATTTTTAAAATAATTTTTCAAAAAAACATATTATTATTATATTTATTTGAAATCGCTGCACAATACAGTAATTTTAAAATCTGAAACTATTATACTGTGCAGCAATTTAAAAAAAAAAATTTTGAATCTGACTGTGTATCTCACGTCTGAAACCGCTACATAATACAACGATTTCAAAAAAAATTTTAATTTCGTAAATAATTTCTGACACACATTAAAATTGTAAATAATTATTAAAAATACATTATTAAAAAAAATGTCTCCACTATTAACTAACTCCTTTCTCCCTGAATATATAAAATAATGTGTCACCTGTTCAAAATATATAAGATAATAGATTTAATTTATTAATTTTAAAAGTCACTCCTAAGGCTGCCAAATGCCCCATTCTTTCCTCTTTTAAGTATTTATTCCACTCCAAGTCTCCCTTTTTTTTTTCTCATTTTGTCTTTATTATCGAATTCCACTAAAATTAATTTATTAATTTTCTCTTTTTTTTTTAACACTTTTATTATTAAAGTCATCATATTCTAGATACCTAAAATGAAAGAGTTCGTTTCTAAGGATTCATTCTCCAATTAAAAGAATTAAATTAGCATTGAAAAGGAGCTGGCACAGTTCTTACTAGTTTTCCTCACTACTTTTCTGCAGTTGAAAAAAATACCTAACTACCTTGCCAAATAAACCAAAGGTCCCAAAATCACACTGCCTTTATGAACAAACAAACCTTGCACAACCACCTTAAGCCGGGTTTATTCGTCTAAAGGATATTCGTTGCCGATCTGGGGTTCCGATTGAAGATAGTGCAGAGATTATACACCAAGTATGCACGTGATTCCACCCTGACAGAAGTGCAAGCACAATTTAGCTACAGAGAGATGAAATTGACAGTAAAGCTCTGCCTTCCAGATGGCTTTCTTTTCCGACACTTCTATACAATGTTATTAAAATCGGATCGAATAAAAAATCAATAAGACTAAAGATTTATGATTCGATCGATTCAATCGAATTTTTTATTTTTAAAATATTATTATTTAATATAATTTTATAAATCCTACTATATAAAAATTAAAAAAAAATATATTAATCAAATATTAAATATATGTCATAAATATTTTAATATTAAATTACAAAATATAATTTCAATTTTATTATTACAAGTGCTTAATTATGAATTTTTAAATATCATATGTTAGAAATATAATCATATCATGAAAAAAATTTCTTGTTTAGATGGAGTACTAATGAAGTAAATAAAAAAAACATTGACCTTACATATATGAGTATAATGATATTTAATTACAATAAATCCAAATAGATAATAAGTATTTTAAATTATTATGTGACATCTTTATAATTTAAAATACTAATTTTTTAAATAAATAAATAATAAAAATTTACAATATATATATATTCATCAAACATTAAATATATGTCACAAATATCCTAATAATAAATTACAAAACATAATTTTAATTTTATTACTACAAATATTTAATTATGAATTTTTAAATATCATATGTTAGAAATATAAAAATATAATCATATCATGAAAACATTTCTTGTTTAGATATAATACTAATGAAGCAAAAATATAGAACATTTACCTTACATATTTGAGTATAATTATATTTAATTACAATAAACCCAAATAGATAATAAATAAATTAAATTATTATGTAACATTTTTAAAATTTAAAATACTAATTTTTTAAATAAATGTGTGTGTGTGAAAATATTCAAAAAATTATGATTTTTTACTCATTTTAGCCAAAAATCTGATTCTCCAGTTCAACCCGATTTTTTTCAATTCAATTCGGTTTTTACTAATTCGATTTTTAATAGTTGAACAAACCAATTAGCCTATCGATTCGCAATTTAATCGGTTCAGTCGATCCTATCTTAATAACATTGCTTCTATGTGGAGATGGATATAATATAATTGATAGATTTAGGGTGTGTTTGGTAACATTTTTTATTTTTTTAAATTCATAAACTGTTTTTAGTTTTTATTATTTGTTTTTCAAAAACTGTTTAAAAATTATTTTTTTATTTATTTTTTAAAAAATATTCTAATATCCATTAATACATATTATACATATATATAATCTAATTATTAATATCAAATAATAAATATTTAATAAAATTCAAAATTTAAAATATATTGCATTAAAAAAATCATAATATGGTGGTAGTGGTGGTAGCGACGGTAGAAGCGGCAGCGGCGACGACAGTAGCAGTATGATGGTGGCAGTGACGGTGGTAGCAGCAGCGATAGTCTGGTGGTGGTGACAATGACAGTAGTAGAGATGGTAGTGTAGTAGTGGTAGTAGCAATGATGGCGATGACAGTAGCAGTGATGGCGGTAGCAATGATGGTGGTGGTGGTGCTAGTAGCAGTGTGGTGGCGATAGTGGTGGCAAAGATGGCAGCGGCAGTGGTGGTGGCAGTAGTAGTGGTAACGACAGTGATGGTGTGGTGGTGATAATAGTAGTGTGGTGGCGATGGTGATGGCAAAAATAGTAGCGGCACTGATGGCGATAGCGGCGGCAATGGTGGCGGCGATGGTAGCATTATGGCAGTGGTGGTGTGGTAGCGGTGGCGGCATGGCGATATGGTGGTGATGGCAACAATGTGATGGCAGTAGCAGCGGTGATGTGGTGATGGTGGCGACATCAACAGTAGTAGTGGTGGTGATGTGGTAGTAGTGGTGGTGTAATGGTGATAATAAAGATGAAGTAATTAAATTATTGATAAAAACAAAACTATAAAAATCATATTTTAAAGATTTTTATTTTTTATTTTTATTGTCAAAATTATTTCTTAATTTTTTGTAAAAATAAAAATGAAAATAAAATTATCGAATATGTTTTATTTTATTTTTAAGAAAAAAAATCAAAAATTAAAAACAAAATCATCTCTGAACGCATCCTTATTTCACTATTTGTTTGCAGTTATCCAAAGCCTCAAATTTAGGGCTTGTTTCGCAGTGAATTTTTTTTATTTGAAGAGTTCTAATTATAACACTGAATTATATATAATTACATTTTTTATGGAAAGAGTGAAACACGAAAATTGGTCAATTGGAGGAATAGTTAAATTTGCAGCCATTTAAATATATTTTATAATTAGTGATGGCATATTCCATTAACTTTAAAAATGGATAGTAATAGAAATTAGTAAAATATTTTTTTTTTAGTTTGAATGCCAAAAATAAAAAAAAAATGGAGAGTTAAAGAAGAATAGAGAATATTTTGTTTTTATTATTTCGAAAAGGTATATATTATTAATTATTGTAAGACCAAATTAGGGACATAGGTGGCGAAGTCCATTTCTTTTAAAAAATTGTTTATTTATTTTGTATGAATGTCAAGTGGGAATCGGCTAATTTTGAAAATGATTCTTACTTGCATTAATTGGAGGCAGTAAGACCAATATAGTAATTAGGATCAAAACAGCATAAAATTTAAAAGAATTTTTTTCAACCATACCAAAAAGCCAAAATTGAACACTTTCCTTTAGTTTAAGGACAATAATCAATAAAAACAAACTATAAATAAAAATTACTTCCTTCAATTCATTTAAAAAAAATACGTGTACGAATATTAAAAAAAAATTCTGGTTATAAAATTAGCAAAATATTATGTTCACTTTCATCTGAATTGTTCTTTATTTCACTTTTGCATCTATTTACAATACAAAAACAAAAAGTAACAAATTTATTAAAATTTATACATCTTTTTAAGGCTTAATATATAAATGATACTTAAATTTAATTTAATAATTTATTTAAATATTTCAACTATATATATATATATATATATATATATATTATAAATAATAAATTAAAATTTATATTATTTTTAAAAAATTAAAATACGTAATACTTAATTATTCGGATATAATATTTAAACTGTTGTAATGAAACGTATTCACTTATATAACGAAATGGTTAGAATTGAAAATAAAACTAATTAATTATTTTTTGTGAATATTTTATTAATTTTAATATTATACAGTGCAATATTGTATTTGAGCGTTATCCTCTACGATTGTCCCCAAAAAAAATGGCGTGAATATTAATAAAACCAAATTCAATATTGTATATGCATCAAGTAATTTTTTAAAGCAAAAGGTTCAATTTCCCCTCTGAATTTTGATAAAATTAGCAATTAATTGCTAATTTTTGTTTTGATATAATATTTTTTTAAAATTTATAAATTGAAATAATATTATTTAAAATTGACAGATCCGTTATTTGATTATTTTTTATCAGTTGACTGCTGAAATGATATCAAAATTAACATGCGACTAGCTAACACATGACACTAAAGACTCCGCATGATAAGATTGAAAGTAAAAAAAAATATATAAAATATTTGAAAAAAATAATTTACATCTTAAAATTTACAAATTAAAGCAATTTAATCCCTATTAATATGTTACACTTACGACATATCAACAGTCAATTGATAAAAAATAATTAAAATAATAAATCTATCAGTTTTAAAATAATATTATTTCAATTTATAAACTTTAAAAAAATATTGTATTAACTGATATAACAGTTAACCTATATTAATGGACTGATTTAAGAAAATTGTTAATAAATTGATTAACCAATTTATGCTCATTTCTATCAAAAAGAGCAATTTACCTCATAAAATTTACAACTTAAAACAATTTAACTACTATTAACATGTTATACTTACGTCATATGTCAACTGATAAAAAATAATTAAAATAATAAATTCATCAATTTTAAAATAATATTATCCTAATTTATAAATTTAAAAAAATATTATATTAAAATAAATATTAAATAATTAAATATTTTTTTATCAAATTTTAAAAGGTAAATTACACTTTCAGCCATTTTTTAAACCTAAAACTTCATTTGTATGCTTGCATGCGTGTATTTGTCTTTATTTACAGGTGTAAAGAAGAAGACAAAGAAGTGCCCACAAGTAGCTATTCCAATAAAGAAGAGTTAAATCCAAAATTAACCGAATTAACTTTATATATTCCTTAATATTAGAGTTACATTCTAAACAAAATTATTTCCATTTAAAATCTCATTTTATAAAATTAAAATAGAGTTAATTGTTTTTCAATTTTTTTTATATAATTATCATTATAGTATTAATATTATCATTTTCGACAAGAGGATATTTTATTTCATTGAAATTATTTTTATAACATTAAAAAAACTTAATAATTATTTTAATAGTTGAAAAAAAAAGAGTGCTTGTTTACAAAAAAAAATAATAACTTTGTAAATACAGAACTCAAGGAGCAAAAGAAAATACATTATATGATAACCTAACTATGTAATTTAGACTCAGACATGGACCAAATTGCCATTTACAACTGATAGTTATAACTCCATTAGTGATTATTCACTACTAGCATTCATTTAGCAATAAAATATAGTTCAATTCATTAAACACCCCCATGAAAGCTCTTTAAACTCTTAAATCTACAAATATCTTTATATAAACATTTAGCTAACTGTTGAAGTAAAAAAAAAGAAAAAATCAATAGATATTCTTTGTTTAAATTACTGGATTCGCTAGCTGACATCGTTATGGAATAAGAGATGAATAGAATTACGTAAACTGAAGAAATGAGGTGGAGAGATTGGTGGAAGAGGCAAAGAGAAGAGTCAGAATCAAGAAACATGTGGTCAAATAGAGAACAGCATTGATGTGAGTAGTTGGTCACTTTCATCAGTTAAAAGAAGACAAAGGCTTCAAGGTGACAACAAGTCTTATCATCTCTCTCTATCCTATTGCCAAGTACCATCAAAATATTGCCATCTCCTCCGGAAGTTCGTTCCTCATTCGTTCTTTTCCATTCTTTACCCTTTTCATCTTTCTTTGATAAAATTGAAAATACTTAAACTAATATAATTTTTTTCCTTGCATTTTTAACCACTTCCACCATAAATGTTAATTTGGCGTAAAGCCACAAGCTTTTGAAGTGCAAATAATGTATATATTTATATTATGCAATTCTTTCAAATACAAATCAAACTGTCATGATCCAACTACAACTAAATTGAATTCCTCCCTGGCGTCCCGTGAAAAGGTTATTAATAAGACAAAATGTATACAACTAGTGGATCGCGCAAGCCACTTTTAATTCCCTCAATTTGTACTCTAATTCCCATTAGTCTAATTATCATATTACTTTATGAGTTTTTTCTTTAAGTATATACTTTATACAGACCACATGAACATTTTGTTGCATCTTAATTATCTTTATGAACAATACGCAAATCTGTCCGAGTCAAAAAGGTGCTCCAAAACATGAAAGATCAGATATAGTTGCATTTTATTAAATATTTAATAACAATAAACCAGCAGCAGGGTACAAGAGTTCCCTCGCAATTTGCTGAGTCCTTCCATCACTTTCTTAATTGCTGAGTTGATGTTGATTTTTGTAAGATTCCAAAGAAAAGGACCCTATTTTATTTACAGGATGAGAAAAATTATGTTAAACAGCTCCAATTCATGTCCCGTGAGAAATTACAGCAAACTAAATTATGCAGCAAAAGAATAACCATCAGTCTCCTCTTCAAGATATCTTGGGATTCAGATTTTTGACATCTTCTTCCTTGGCAAACCAGCCCGGTACTATCTGTGATAAGTGAGGAAAAAGATCCTTGTAGACATTCTTGATAGTCCCTTCGGCAACTTGAGTCACAACTGAAATATCTGTAACCATAGGGCGTTATTACAACCCACACAGAGAATATGACTATAATACCTAGTAGCTTCTCACCTTTGAGAGGCTTCTTATCATCCATTAGTTGAGTGACAATGTAAATGACAGCTGCTGCGACTGATATTGGGCTCCTTCTGCAGAAGAAATAGACATATGTTCTTTTTAAGTTGAAATGAATAACTGTTTTTCAAATAGCCAGTCATCTATGATGTTTGAAAATGATATCGCAAGATACTTGGCAACTAACTTAGTTACAGTAAGTGTGTACAAAGAGTAAATCAGAAATACCAGAAAAGAAAATTAGAAGTCCATAATCCAATAAAAATGAGTAGACTCCAACAAGTACCAATATTCTCTTTTTTTTTCAATACCTTCTCCTCATCCATTTTTTCAGAAAAATGTATTCGGGAGTGATTGTCTATGCCATGATCCAAATAAACAAAAAAAACTAATTTAAATAACGAAGAGAATATGCCAAGGAGGAGATGTATTCGTTGTGCTATGACACGAAAAATAATGCTAAAACATAACCAATTAACCATGAAATCTAGGGGACCATGAGACTAACAAGATGAAGACTACCTAAAACAGAATATACGAATAAGATTAAAATGAACTTGCAGGTGAAAACATCCTACCAAGTTCTTGTGCCTAGCAAAAGAAAATGGTCATCCACTCCTACTAAGCTTTCTAATCAACAAAAATATTTCAAATAGATTTGATCCTTTAGTACCCACATCACGTATCTTTTTGTTCAGATAAATGGTCATGAAAGAAAACATTGATACGAATTGAATTAGCATAAAGCCAGGTGTTTGTGCCTAGCAAAGGAAAATATGTAGTCCAGTGCTACCACGCTGCTAATCAAACTACAGTTTTGAGATATGCAAGGCCATGAGAGATGTGCTTGCCCATTGTGAGGTCTTCATATTAACTTAATTTGTTAGTGAACTATAGAATTTAAGTCTTATTTTCTTCAATTGCAAAAAGTATCAGGAAAAACAGATCAAATTAAGACAATATTTCAATTTGAGATAAGCACACAAGAACTAACCTTATGTCAAGCTCTTCAGATTTCTTGACAGCTTCCTGGGCAGTCTTAACTGCTTGATTTGCCATTCCAAGGTTGGAGCAAAAACGTCTCTACAAAGTGAAAATTTCTTTACTTACACTACAGAGCAGGAAGAGGAGTGAAATTAAGGAAGAACAGGCTCACCAGATAGTCTGCAGCATGTATAGTTCCCATTTCGACAGAATGTCCCATCTCTAACTCCAGATGTTTCACTATAAACTCTTTAGCTCGGCCAATTTCTTTCTTTGTTGCCCCATTGACAACAGAACAAAATTCTAGACAAAATGCATAATTTGAGGAACTCTACACACAGAGGAATATAACCCAAGTTATAGCTTGGGTAAGGTGCGGGTTGGTAAACATCAAGGTATACCTTTTACAGTCCGGGGCTTATTCTCTTGTCGACAAGCAATATAGAGACAAGCAGCTAAAATTGCCTCTTGATTTCGCCCTTTCAAAGGTTTCTGGTCTTCGACCTTCTTATATATTTCATTAGCTCGATCCTTTAGGATGAAAAAAAAAGTGAGAAACCTGGTGCACCTCAATATTCTCAATCAAGAGATAAACTAATCATGGAAGATTAAGACTGCCTGGTCTATCAGCAAGAATTTCACGAACATGCAAGATGCTATGAAGATGAAAAAAATTAAAAGTGGCACAATTAGTCACCAAAACATATTCACAGTTCTATGGTGTTCATAGGGGACATGCAGTTGACTTGGAGAAAAGAAACAGCTTCCCATCTTACTCAGCCTATAGGTCATTTAACAGTTCCCAAGTCCCGAGTAAGTGATGCATCTATAGCAGCACAATGTCCAATGCCAGTTCTGTAAAGCATTTTGGATCAAACCATCCTGAACAGTTCTGTGAGCAGGCATGCAATCTGTATTTATGACATTCGACGGATATGCGTGGCAAGGATAAAAATAAGGGGAAAAACAAGGGGCTATAAAATATAATCGAAAACTTAGTATCTGGTATTTGGAACTTCAGTTTTCAGTTGCCACTTCCCAGTACTCTGGGTTATGTTTCCTATGTTATACAAAATCATCCAATTTAGAACAAAGATAAATTAGACCTCATGTAATATTCAGCATAGTTCTCACAATATATTTGCAGAGGATTTCTAAACACCTAGTCTTACCAATTCAAGCTTGTCTGTCAAATGCTTCTTGATTATCAATTGATACCAGTTTGGACCAATTAATTTACTCCAAATAAGCCCTCTATGAGATGAAGGCATCATTCATCCCTTTCCCTTCATTTTACTCTAATACAAAACAACAGTCTCTCATACTGTTCGCGGAAAAAACAGCCATGTGACCTCTGTCTTACATTCTCCATTGCACTCTTTTGAAACTTAGTCAATACAAACTCTCTATACATTCAAGAATAGAAAGAAAAAGTAACAGAAAACAGAGCAGTGGCTTGTCTACATTTTGAGTCAATGAGATTAAATAAATTATTCATAACAAAAACATAAAAATAAAATTAGGATGACGTATCTATTATCAATTTACATAAGAGGCTGAAGCCCGTGACCACCAAAATTTAGAGGGGTGATTAATCATATTTAGTGGAGTCAAAGTAACAATTTTCCAAAATAACAAATTATAGGCCTTTTGGGGTGAGCGGGGTCAATGGACCCACTTACAATAGCTAAATTCACCCTAGCACCCTTTTCAAGCTCAATAACACATCAAGTCTGCATCATTACAAGTTACAGTAGAAAATAAATATTTTCCAACGACAAAAAGAGGCTTCCAAACCAAATAGATAAGGAGATAATCTCAAGTAACTGCCTCACCTTTATAGTTGTTACCAGTCCCAACCTGAAACAGGCATTGTCGATTGATTACATGAGTAAACATGCGCTGTTATTAGCATCACAAAAGTATCACAATTCACAATGTGCAGAAGACAGTATTATGATAAAACTTTCTCCTTTGATTAAAAGAAAAACAACCATAAAAAAACGTTTTCCTTTCACACTCTAAAGTACATTTATACACTTTAAAGTACGTTCACCAAAAGAATTTGATGATGTCAGCCTTAGATTCTTGCAACGGCACATAATCTGAACATTTGACAAAACAAAAGTTCCTAACATGAGAAAACAAGTTATTTCAAGAGATTATTGCACATCAAACGAGTTTATGTATGTACTACCAACTATTTTATCCAATAACGTAAAATTTGTTCTACCAACTTAATTTCAAAAGTCAAGTTAACTAAATGGATATAAACAAACTTGCATTTGTTTATCAATAGAAATTGCAATAGCAAATGAAACAAACAGATACTAATTTTACTTATTAGCCAAATATCTAACAATAATCTCTATGATTCCTAAATTCTCATAGTCTAAATAGAGAAAAATGCAGAACTAAGGAAAAAAAAAAGTTAAAAGGAGAAAAATTAGACATAAAAGCTCAAGAATTAGGCCAAAACTATTATCAGCTATGAAAGAAATAAACAAGCAAGAAGACAAGCAAGTATTAAAAAAATATTCCCAATAACTATGCCGAAGAAGTATACCTCTCGGCCATGGCAGCAATGGACTTAAAAGCCTGAATCAAGCCACGATCAGGATTGGCTCCACGGCTCTGCCATTTCCCAAGAGAACCAGAAAGAAGCTCATTGGATTTAGAGGAAGCATTTGTTTTAGAAATAACAGTAGTGAGTCCACCGTCGGCAAGGAGAGGATTAAGAGGACCACCAACACGGTTAGGGTCGTTATCGGAGGACTCATTGGCGAAAGTCCGCCACTCAGAAGTCTCGTCGACAGAGTGCGATTCGAGAACCAAACCGCACTCGGAGCAAATAGTATCGCCGGCGGTGTGATCGAACACTATCTCCGTCAGTCGCTTGCAATCTGGGCAGTAAGAATCTGCCATTTTTTTTCTTTTTTTGTATACTGCGTTGCGGAAGTTGAGCCTTACTCTTGGATTTTATTTTGGGTTTGTTTGGTCTGGTTCTTATATGGTTTTTGTAGAGTGGGGTTTTATTTTTGAGGTATATTTATATGCCAGCTCAGAGTTAGCCAAGTGTCGCACTGTGATTTGCTGATCTGGAGAATTTTGATAATTGATGTTTCATGTTTGTTTTTTATAAAAAAAAAAACCCTTTTTTCCACTGTTTTTTATATTTATTTATCTATATAGGTAATGAGAATAGAAATTGAACTTCGTATTGAAATTTAATTTAGAGTTATAAATAATTTTAAGATTATATTTAATCCTTTAATTATTATTTTGATATATATTTAGATAGTATTTGTTAACCTTAGAAAGGTTAGGATGAAAAAAAAATAAAATCATTCAAATTTTTTTAAAATTTTCAAGCGTTTGTTAAAAAAAAATGGAATCCATAAATTTTTTTTAATTACCTATATCTTGATATAGGATCAAAATATGCATATCTTGATCTTTCAAGATAAAAAATAATTAAAAAATTGAAAAAAATTTATTTTTAATTCATCCCAAAAAATTTAATAAACGATCAAAAAAAATTTTGAAATGCTCTTTAGTCTTTTCTTGACTATTTTATATCTTAATCCTGAAATTATTTTAGCTTTATCTGAAAACTTTTTATCTGAATCGTTTTAACAAATGCTACTTTAACCTCTAATTGGACGGGAAAAGGAATTAACTATAATCACTATCGAAAAAAGAAAAAGGCAAAAAGTAACTATAATCTCCTTATTATCATTTTAATCCACCAACTGTTATCCCTCATAATTCACATTAGTCTCTTAATTATTATTTTGGTAGACATTCGATTCCTTAATATTTTTTGAATTACATGAGCCACTATATCTCTTTCATGCTTTAATAAAAACTTGCAATTTCAACGGTGGTGGTTGTCAAAGAATGATCTTCGCACTTTGAGTGCACAACATAGAATGAGACAAAAGCAAAAGGGAGTGGACAATAAAATGAACGAATTTGAACTGGAATTTGTTTAAGCTATCAACAACTAAGTCATTTTCTTCATATTTATACAACATTTGGTACTATAATTGCAAAACTTCTGTCTTCATCTACCTTCATACAATCTCCCGACTGCTGCAATCCTTGACCAATGTCCCGGCCAGACCGGAGGGTTTGTGTCACCTACTGTTGTGACCATCCCCATCACACCATGTTTTAACACTCTTGATCTTTTCCAGCAGGGATCCAGATTTGTCATCATCTCATGTTGCAGCATTGCGCCAATCCCACTCTCTGCAATTTATCCCAAAGGCAGATCATCTGCCTCGGTGACTGGTAATGTGCCGTGAAATAGCCTTCTATGCATCCAAACTGGCAGTACTTTAAACTGTGTCTGTACTCCACTGGCTTTGTGCTGCTGAACTGCTCCACCCACATTCCCATGCTCACGTCTTCCATCTTGAACAGCTGCGAAAACCAGACAGTTGGAATCAGTTGAACTGTCCTCTCTCTTTAATCCGGGGAAGGAGGTGAACTTTACTTACCCTTAACTTATGACTCTCAAACTCCGAAACAACGAATTTGGCAATGTCGTAAGACAAAATATAGCCTGGCCCATTTGCATAGTGTGGATAATCTTCTTCTGGCCACTCCTGAAATCACCACACATGATAATTAATAAACATATAAAAATTCACATGATTTCACAGACTTATCAAAGCTGTTTTTCCTAGTCAAATTCACCCAAGAACCAGTTAGGAACTAGCAGTACAACAAAAGTTCTGCTCGCTTCCATAGCAAACCAAACTTACGGAACAGACAAACAGTAAATATAACGAGGTAGAAAGGGTTATCATGGAACCTTGTACTAGAATGAGTTGAATGTGCTCTTTTTCTTTTTGTTTGAAAAATGCAAAACCATATATCTATAATATAGGATTTGATCCCAATAAATATAACGAGTGATGCTAGACAAAGATCACAACCAAGGATCATTTCATTTTCACATAAAATCCAAGAGGAAGTCCACATAGATGCAATAATTTGAATCAGATGCCTCTTGCAAAAATTAAAAAATGGCATATTAAATTATGCACTTAGATCAAACCTATTTATAGCAGCTATCTAATGAGACCAAAGGGTGAAAATCAGGGTCACCCATACCTCATATGTCACTGCCCATTTACCATGTCGCAAAGGCTTGTGGTAGTAATTTATGTTCCCAATGTACAAGCTCTTGCCTTCAGGAATTTTTCTGGCTTCTTCAAGAACTGCATCCACTCTAACAAATGTGTCATCATCACCCTTCATAATATACTTGGCATGTACAGTGCGGACCTGTGGCAAACCAAATAAATTTTATACAAAATTAATATCATAAAGAATTGCTAATGTTTTTTTTCTTCCAACAGTAGAAAGTGTTTATTTTACTCACCCCATATTCACAGATTGCAACGGTTTTCAATACCACAAGATCATAGTTGTCCATATAAGGCACAATAACAATGTCACCAAAATATTCTGCCTCTTTCTTCAACTCGAAATTCACTTCTTTCCGCTTGTTCTATACAAACATAAATTTAAGTACCGTCAATACATTAAGAAAAAAATAGATATGTAACACAGAAGCTGCTTATCTATTCTTAACATACCAATGCTACAAAGAATCGAGCGACCACTTTTGAAGATTGAACAAGCTTATGTTGCATCCAAGACTTCCTGACTGCCATCCTCTCAGCAAAATGGTTGCCTGCAGAAAGAATACCAATAAAAAGTTCTGCAGATCCCTCGGGACGAGGTGGTGCTCTCCATCTGTCAGACATCTCTAAATGCTGCTGTGGAGCAAAACTAGGGTGTGTTGTGGGCAATGAACCAGCAAATACAGAGTGAACATCAATGTCACCATTCACACTTAGCCCAGTGGCGTCCTCGAGAGTATATCCCTGTTAGGAAAACTGAACAAAATTACAATATGCCCACATCATCATGAAAACAGTATGGCTGACAATGTATTACTCACAGTCCGATAAGGAAAAGAGGTGACATGTCTCCCATCAACACTGATATGATAACCTTCCAAACCAGCACTAAGAGTTAAAACAAATAGCTTATTCTGTGCAAATGGAAATGGCCAGTCAACAGACACCTTTTTAGTTCGGCTTATTAGCCGACTTAACCACCAAGATGCCTTTGACTCCTCTGATTGAACATTGTCATCACGGATCCACTTCTCACACTTAACCTGCCCATCAACTAGAACCAATATAAACAATTATTCATCCTGGTGAAAAAAAAAATTAAAAAAATCTCAAAATATTATAATAATTCAAAAAACATAGCAAATTTCATCACTTTCAAACAATTTGAACAGATAACTAGAAATTAGAGGGCAATCTAAATTTCACATAATCTCCAACCTTTAATGCAGATCTTCTGCCAGTATGTGAAAAGCTATGAGAAAAAATAAAAAAGGAGGGAGTCAATGAAGAGGATGCACCCGAAATTTACGGGTTCCAAACTAACCAAAAAACAGATTTGATATGCTTAATTGTCTGTCTATCGTCTGCACCTTAAAACATGCATAAAAAGATTTAACATAAAAGAATGTTCAAGGTAATGTCCCAAATTAAGAGGGAGAAATAATATTTATTTAAGTCCAATTCCTAACCATGTAAAGCTCAAGAGGATGAAAATTTTGAGACAAAATATTTATTAATGTTCATCACAGAAAAGAGGGAATTATTAAACACTTACCAAATCCCCTTTCCATTTAGAGGCTCTTTTAAACAGTTGCCACTGCCTGGCATGCCAAGAAGAGATTTGCACTGAAGTTTATAATATATATTGACAATATAACGCAAAACCTTCATATAACCGAACCACCACATAGGCCACATAATTCGTATGTTCTAATGCAAATGAAAATTCAAACTGTCAAGAAACTTTAGAGAGGAATACTCATCTATTTTACCTATATAACAATAAAGGGCACAATTATGCTAGAACAAGCTGAATTACCCAAACTTACACTAAGGCATGCTAAATCCTCTTGTCCTGGGATATTTGACACACACACACAAAGTTTAAGCTAGCCAGCACGCCATGCTGTGACCTATGATCAACAAATTTCCCACCTATCAACCACGAAAAGACTACTAGGCTTGTAGTTAAACATCTCCATTTTTGGGCAAAGAACTTCAGTAGAACATAAAATTAAAATGGTCTTAAAACTCTGAGGCGATTGCAGGCATAATGAAGCAATACAAAAAAAATCATTCATCAAACATGAAAAAGCATTGGAACACTCCACGAGCCATTAACTCACCCGTATCCTCATCAGCCCTTGACTTCCACCCCTCACAGCGCAAAGCACTTCCCCAGTGCATCCTGTAACAGGTATTTAACTCAATCACCGGCTTTCCACTCCAATCTCCCTTCAACCTGGGATTAAAATGCAAAATCCTTGGCGGGTCCTCACCATCCACAGTTTTCAGACCCTGCAACTCCATTTTAAACTGGGACACCAGTACTGGCTCTCCCTTATCTTTCACCAGCGAAATCTTTGGGTCATCCTCGGCATGGGCCGCCCTTGGCTTCCCCACCACCGTAATGTATGAGCCCAATGTCAGGCCACAAGGCAACTCCACCAAACTCCCTCGCTCCAAAAACTTCGACCAAGATAACAAAACCGAATGTGGGCATGATTCGGATCGGTCCTGTGGCTCATTAAATTTCCTGGCCTGAACTTTACCCGATTCTATCGCTTCCCACAGCTTTCTCCCTTCCTCCCAAGCAGTCTTAGCACTCTTATGCAACTCCACGGAACCATCTTTTTCCGTGGGATCAAATGTTTCCGGGTCAAAATTCAAACTTGACAATAATTTGATAGGTCCGTTGGTGGTTCTACGTCTGGATTGGGACTGTGTCGGTTGGCCGGAGCTATGAGAAAACCAACGAAGCGGCCGAGTTGGGGCATCTCTATCCTGCAAATCCTCCTTGCTTTGAAGCAAAGAAGGACGAACCAAGATTTCTTGAGACACACCACTAAAACCCGTATTGAACACAAAGGGGATTTCTACAGTTACAAGGATTATATATAAAAGTCCCGCACCAATCAGAATTTGAACCGATCTTTGCCTGCTTAAAGATACAAACGTATCGAATTTATCCAATCTAGTTTCTGATTTACCCCTCTTCATACTGAAAATTTTACACAAAGAAAAAGAAACCTAATTTGTTAAAGGAGAAGAAGAAATCGAATCTGGGTCTGGTTGAAATCAAAGAGAAGAAAAGGCAAGACAAACGCGTAAAGAGAGAAGAGTTCCCAGAAAGAAAAATGATAGAAGCTTTTGGAACTTAGAAGAGGTCGGTTGATTCAAAAAGTTTTGCAGATATATAAATGGGAGAGAAAGAGAGAGGAATTTTCCATTTAGTTTTCTTATTCAAATTGAAAACCACGGCTTTGCACTTCAAATATATGAAGGCCAAATGGAAAATTCAAATGACTGTTAATTTGATTGTGCAGGCCGAAGAAAATGTCTAAACTATTAAATATTAATATTTATTTAGTCCGATATCTCATGTCATGCGAAATAATTATCTGTCCAAACAAATAAATTTTCTCAATTGTCATTCTCGCTGGGTTGGGCACCGACCCCACTCGCCTGGGGACGTCCTATTCCTTACCAACGGTAACAACAGGGCTTTCTTTTATTTTTCTTTCCTTTTTTTCAGTTTTTCTTATCCAATAATGTCTTTTTTTTTAAATGCTTCAATAATTCTGGATTGAAATACGATGTATGTGCGTGCATGCATTTATATCATCCGATCAAATAAATATATAAAATCTGACAATTCAAATACGTTTGTATTGAATTACCACTCAATAAATTCAATTTACGTGTTTTAAAAATATTAACTAAAGTGAATAGAAGATACTTTTCAAAATTATAATTTTAATATAATTGATAATCAAGCTATGAATAGATACTCTTTAAATTTATATATAATTTAAATTATCTGAACATTATTAATATTGGTTAGACATTATATAAAAACGACGTACATTTTCACTTAAAATTTTTCTATAAACAAAAATCCATCATATATATTTTTTCATATGATTAAAATTTATCACTAACAAATACTATTTAACTTTTATTTTTATTTAAATAGTATAAAGTGAGCACCAATAGAGGTGATGATGAGTATCAATTGTGCGCAAGATGCAGATATGCACTAACATATATATATATATATATATATATATATATATATATATATATATATATATATATATATATATATATATATATATATATATATATATATATATATATATATATATATATATATATTTATTTATTTATTTATTTATTTATTTATTTATATAAAGAAGAAAGGAACAAACAAGAATACAAACTATAGATGAATGATTCTGGTGAACGAAGTACCCATAGAATCATTTCTAAGGATCTCTTCAATACCAATAGGAGGTATTTGATGCCAGATAAAATGCATCTCTTGATTATAAGTCCAGCTCGCTAAGAAGTTCGCGGCTCTATTGGCTTCTCTATAGACATGAAAAATCTGCACCTGCCAGTCTCTATGGAGAAGGTCATTGATGCGAAGAATGACTGCACTGTAAATTGGTGCAGGCTGAAGACCTTTCGTGATGCTGTTAACAACCCCCACGTTGTCCACCTGAAGAATGAGCTTCCGCCAACCTCTATTCCAGGCCTCTTAAAGGCCATACAAGACTCCCCAAAGCTCAGCAGCAAAGGCACTCTTACCTTGGACAAACGCCGAGAAACCCCCCAACCATCTTCCCATGTGGTCACGAAAAATCCCACCTGAAGCAGCTAGCGAAATCTGTCTATTAAAAGAGCCATCCGTGTTCAGGGTAGTCCAATTATCAGAACCAGGAGTCCACCCTATGAAAGCCTCCGTCTTCTCTCCCCCCTTATGGCCTGCAGCAATCATAAAGTCTTTGGCATTCAAGAAAGCTAAACAGGCTGAAGAAATAGTATGTTTCTTAATTGTGAGTGGAACTGAATGATTATTGAAGACTCTATCATTCCTCCATTTCCAAAGCCACCAACAAGTGAAGCCAAATAAAAGCTTCCAATTAAGGAATAGAGTCAAAGATAAGATCGGACTTTAAGTTACTAGACAACCAAGTATCTAGATCTAAAGAGAAGAACTGAGCTGAAAAAGGATCCTTAAGCAAAGCCGACCAAAGAGACTTAGCAATAGGACAATCTCTGATCATATGAAGGATAGATTCAACATCTCCAAAACAGATAGGACAAACAGCATCAGAAGACAGATTTCGCCTGACTCTCTCTTGTTAGTGAGAAACTTTTTATGCATCAGGAGCCTAAGGAAGACCCTGATTCTTTGGGGACCCATCCAATTCCAACAGAGATTCCAAACAGTAGTGAAATTACCAGATCCATTCTGATGCAATAGATCATAGGCGGACTTAATAGAAAAGCTACCTGAGGATAAAGGCAACCAAACTAAAGAGTCCGAACCTAAACCATCATCTGGAGGGAGGGAAACGTCGATCAAGTTGCGAACCCGGTCGTTTAATAAAATCTCCAAAACGTTTTCCCGCCAGCCAGCATTAATATGAAACATATCTCTAACAGTAAAGTGGGAGACATTATTCCATAAAATCGAAGAGCGAAGAACATGAGGAACATGAAGATACAAAGGACCAGCCTCAGACCAATTATCGAACCAAAAGGAAACCAACTTACCATCATTCACAGCCCAGCAAGCATTGGCTCTAAAAGTAGGCCAAAGACGAAAGATGTTTTTCCAAAGGATAGAGCCTGAAGACGGCCTAAAGGAAGGCTGCAAGCCTTGACTGGGGATGTGGTACTTAGCCTTGAAGATCCGGACCCAAAGAGCTTTATCATCATGGACTAATCTCCATATCAGTTTCATTGTGAACGCATCATTACATACTTTAACTTTCTTTAGGCCAACTCCCCCTTGTTCCACAGGTCTACAAAGGATCTCCCACTTAATGAGATGAATTTTTCTGACATCAACAGAAGAGCCCCAAATAAACTTCCTACACAATTTTTCAATGTTATCACAAATATGAATAGGAAGGGATGCAGTTTGCATCACATAATTGGGGATAGTCTGTAACACCGACTTGACAAGAGTAATTCGCCCTGCTAGAGAGAGAGTGTTTGCCTTCCAACTGGAGAGTTTGCTAGCAATTTTCTCAACAAGATAGGAGTAAAGTTTAATACCTGCTTTACCATGAACTACAGGAGTACCAAGATAAAATCCCAGATCCGTAGTGAACTGGATACCTGATTTCTGTTTCAAAGCATTCACTAAAGAGTGACTAACATTCTTGGAAACACAAAAAGCAGATTTGGCCTTGTTAATCAACTGACCAGAACAAGCACAGAAATCATCTAAAACTCCGTTAATTACCTCTAATTTATTGGTTGAAGCCTCAGCAAACAGGATGAGATCATCTGCAAAGAAGAGATGGGAGATGGGAGGACCCCCACGGCTGAGGGAAATAGGCTTCCAACTACCCTCACTGACAGCTTTTTCAATACCATGAGAAAGTCTTTCCATGCAAAGCACAAAGAGGTATGGAGAAAGAGGGTCACCTTGACGGACTCCACGAGAGGGGTGAAAACTATCCGTAAGACTACCATTCCAAATGACTTTAGAACTGTTATTTTTCCAACATGAAGCCAGTAAGGAACAAAGACTGATAGGAAACCCGGCATCAACCAAAGTGTCAAAAATAAACTCCCAGCGAAGACGGTCATAAGCCTTATCTAAGTCAATCTTGAGCATCATCCAACCTTTTTTCCCAGTCTTAATTTTCATAGAGTGAGCAACTTCCTGAACAATGATAATATTGTCTGAAATTTACCTGCCTGGAATGTATCAGCACAGTAAAAAAAATTGAAAACAAAAATAATAATCCATTAAAATAGAAAAAATGCATGTAAATTGCAAAAATAATTACTACTAATAATTAGTTGGCAGTTGGAATAAAAAAATTAATATAATAATAACAAGAGGATAAAGGAGTGTAGGTGATCAACTCGGCGTCTAGAAAAACGCAAGGATGAACTGAATGAAAGAGGAAAGTTGCCACACAGAAAGACATCGAAAGACATCTGCGTCTTTCCTCTGTTTAGGGATGATCACGGGGAGGGGAAAATCCAATACCCGTGGGGACCCGACCCGAACAGGGTGGGGAATCCCCGATCTTTTTCCCCTTGAGGGCGGGGATGGGGATAAAAAAATCCCCGGGGTGAAATTCGGGGCGGGGGTGGGGAAGGGGGTCTCCACCCTGCGGGGATCCCCGATCCCGATTTGAAAATGACTAAAATATCCCTATATTCTAAATATTTACATTTTTGCCATCGACTATAAATATCCCACTTAAAAACCCTAGGCTCATATTCCTTCATTTCTTTGTTTCTCCTGCCGCCGTCTCCTATTCTCCATCTCAACGGTGTAGTTTGAAGAAGACCTTGGATTTGTTCTGTTGTTCATCGCGTAAAGGGTTTGTGGAGGAGCATCTTAATCGAGCTATGGCATCTTCCTTGTAGCTGGTACGCTTTCCCTTTTATACAGTCTCTAATTTAGTTCTAAAATCAAGGCGTGTAGTGAGGGTTTATTTTCTTGGGGTTGTTCTGAATATTTCGATTGTTTTCATGCTCTTTAAAACAAAAGGTATATCAAGAACTAATTTATCATTTCAACTCAAGTGTAGTGAGCGTCAACTGCTCTTTTTGACTCGGCAAGCCATCAGACAAAGACTTAAAGAATATTTCGTTTTCTGCTTCTTCAATTTCGTTGCAGATCTTCTTCTTTAATTTTCTACCAAGTAAGTTGATTTCCGTTGATTCTTGACATGTTTGATATTTTATTATTGGAATATTTATGTATAAGTAGAGGTAGATCTTAGAAGCACTAGAGGGAGAGAACGGTATCCAAAACCCGAACCCCACCATCTTCAGTTAGATTGAGATATCGATTTTATCAACTGGGCTTTCATTTCTTGATTTCGTTTAGGAATTTAGTTTCAGAAGATATTTAAATTTCTCCGCCACCTTTTACCAAATTCAAAATTTGAATTTTGTTTATAACTAAATCTGCACTTTCTAGCAATACATCCATTTTCTCAAATCTCTCCTGCAATATAACAATCAGTTGCTGGAATTTATGGAAATAAAATTTATATATGTGAATATTGTATATTATAAGCTATCACAGTTTTAGAATAAATGTCTCGTGCTTTCAGAAACTCAGGTAAATTTTTGATCAAAAGAAAAGGCATACTAGTTTTTAAAGCACTGTTTATATCTATTTGAACATAAGAATCAGATAAATTATAAAAGTAGTTAAACTCTCAACTGTTTAAATTGTTGGGTATTATTTTAAATTTTTCATACATTTCAATTGTTTAATTATTTGACAAAAGGTTGATTCTATACAATAATTGCATTGTAGCAAGTTAATTAGGCATAAAAGTGTGATTTTATAGTCGTTAAAAAGAATCGGACCAAAAATGATAAGCAATTGGGAAGCTATATACATGTATAACTTAAATTTTCTTTTAAATTTTTTATTTTTTCGTTTTATTACTGTTATTCCCCAGATTTTGCTCAATAATGTACAAAAGGGATGTTTATAAAAAGAAAAGGAAAAAATATCAAAGGCTCCAATAACATGAAAATGTGGTTGGACAACTTTTTCAAGTGGATGGAAAAAAACAAAAATAAAAATACAAAATGTGGTCTTTGCTATATTCCATGGATTAGACAATGCAAATTCTTAATTTATGTCTTGAACTATGTCAGTGATTATTTACTTTTACAAGCCTTTTACAAGTCTAAAGGCATTTACAAGACTGCAAAGGTATTATTTGAAGTTTTATCAATGCTGATATGAGTTGATAACGATTAGTTATTTATAGTATTTCAAAACATAGAATGTGTAAGTTTATCCCCTCTGAAATCATAGGGATAAAGTCTTTTTTTTTGTCCACAAACTTTTTAAAATGAACCATTTTTATCTTTAAACTTTTTTTTATTATATTTTCATTAGTTATTGTCATTAAATGCGTGAAATGAGAGTATTTTTCCATATAATTTTCAAAATAGAATAAATTTGCCATTGAATTCGTAGAAACAGTACAACGTGGCATTTTCTAATTTGTAACTATATAACAAATAGACATTTTCTTATTATTTTAAGCAACTTAATGGCATAAAATGAAAAAAAAATAGTGGTAATTTAGAGGAAAAAAGGCCTAATTCAGAAATTATAGGATTGACTTGCCCACGAAATTCGCAAAGTATGTAAAACTCTTCTTTCTTTATGTAAAACTCTTCTTTCTTTATCCACCAAAGGTTCTGCTACTCCTGTGACCATCCCAAAGTATGTAAAACTCTTCTTTCTTTATAAACATTGTTTCTATATTCGTATATGATTGATTCCTCATCCGGCCATGCTCCATATTTGCTTTAAACAAACAGATTTTGTTTCTATTCTTTAACAATTTTAACTTATACCTAGTGATGATGCATATATAGATTCTTTATGACAATCCCACTAACTAAAATCATGTGAAAATTTTCTAATTTCCACAAAATTAATTTATCTGACTTTAGCAATCTAACAAAGCAATTAAGATTTAATTATTCAATTAGAATAATTTACTTGTTTGTTTTATGCAGTAGTTGTGATATTATGGATGAGGGTGAACAATCCATCGAACAACCAATGAATCAACAACATAGTAGTGAACAATCTAGGGTGCAATTAGACTCTCAGGCTCCTATTGAATCAAGTCAAGCTAATCTTGTAACTGAAAGTGAAGAAACAAATCTTAATTCTAAAAGCCGTTTGAAATCAGTTGTGTGGAATCACTTTAAGAGGCAAAAGATTGATAATAATTGGAAGGCAATATGCAATTATTGTGGAAAGAAACTAGGAGGGGATACAAAAAATGGTACTAAGCATTTACATGATCATTTTGGATCATGTCCTTTGAGAAAGAGTAGAGATATAAAACAAGCAATTTTGAAATCTAAGATAGATAATGAAGGGAGAGTTTCAATTGGGACGTATACCTTTGATGAAGAGACTGCACGAAAAGATCTGGCAATTGCAATTGTTGTGCATGAATATCCATTAGCAATGATTGAACATGAATATTTTAGAAGATTTCTTGGAACTATTCAACCAATGTTCAAAAGGATGAGTAGGCACACAGTGAAGAGAGATATATTGAAACTATTTGAACAAGAAAAAGAAAATATTATGAAGCTGGTTGGAAAGAATGATAGCCGAGTTGCCATCACAACTGATATATGGACGTCCAATCAAAAGAAGGGTTTTATGGCCGTTACAATATATTTTATTGATGCTTCATGGACTTTACAAAGTCGAATTATCAGGTACTATTTTATTTATTTTAACTATTAATTTATTTTAAATATAAATTTATAAATTTATTTTTTTATTAGGTTCATTTATGTGCCATGTCCACATACAGCTGATGTTCTTTGTGATGTGTTGTCTAATTGTTTGATGGATTGGAATCTAGATGGGAAATTATCTGCATTAATTTTAGACAATTGTTCGACAAATGATGTAATGTTTAATATGATTTTGAGCAAATTATCAGCTAATAGACTTTGGTTGGATGGACAATTGTTGCATGTGCGTTGTAGTGCTCATATTTTAAATTTGATTGTCAAGGATGGTTTAGACATTATCGAGGATTGTATTGAAAAGGTTCGGGATAGTGTTGTATTTTGGATTGCTACTCCCAAAAGATATGAAAGATTTGAGGAAACAGCCCGGCAGTTAAGAGTTTTTTGTACTAAAAAATTGACTTTAGATTGTAAGACTAGGTGGAACTCTACTTTTATGATGCTGGACGTGGCTATTAGTTACAAAGATGTGTTTAAAAGATTAAAACAAAGGGAGCCTCTTTATAGATGTTTGCCTATGGATGAAGAGTAGGAAATGGCTGCTCAAATTTGTGAGAAGTTAAAAATATTTTTGGATGTAACTGAAATCTTTTCTGGGACAAAAATATCCTACTGTCAATCTTTTTTTCTCAAAGTGTGTGAAATTAAGATGGAATTGATACAGTGGGTTATTTGTGGGTGTCCATTATATTGAAGCTATGGCTTGCAAAATGATTGAAAAATTTGATAAATATTGGTCTCAAATTCATGATATTATGAGTGTGGCGACTATTTTGGATCCTAGGTACAAGACTAAATTTTTAGAGTGTTATTATCCTCTATTCTATGGAGATGAAAAAACAAAAATAGAGGTTGAAAACATAAAAAAAAATTTGTTATAATTTGGTTGATCAATATTCATCAAATTCGAAGTTAAGTGAAAGTGGTGTTGTAGCTGACTCATCAAGAAGTTTTTCTTCTCAATCATCAAGTCATAGTATGGGGTCGTCTTGTATGCGCAAATTTGAATTATTTGTTGCTTCCTCTGAGTCTCAAAGTGATAGCATGCGCACTGAATTAGACCTTTATTTGGAAGAGAAACTGTATCCACTTAAAGATGATTTTGATGTATTGAGTTGGTGGAAACTGGCTCTTAAGTATCCCACATTGCAATTACTTGCACGAGATGTGTTGGCAATCCCTGTATCTACGGTGGCATCTGAATCAGCTTTCAGTACAAGTTGAAGGTTTATAAGTGCTCATCGTAATAAATTGCATGCTGACACTGTTGAAGCATTAATGTGTACACAAAACTGGATACTAGCTTCAAATAAAGGTATGTGAAAATTGACTGTTTAATTGTATTTAATTATTGATTTTGCTTTTCTGACTATAGTTCATAATAATAATTTATAAATAACAATTGTATTTAATTATTCATACTTTTAGGTTCTTCAATTGCTCATCCACAGTCTTACACAATGCTTGAAGATATTGATGAAGATGATGAGGTAAAATTATAAATGTATTTAT